>JAQFJA010073750.1:0-11975 GCA_029874485.1 Naso brachycentron
CCCAGACTCCTTCAAAATAAAAGTCTTTTTAAAAATGACCCTAAAAACCTTCAATATTGATATTTTATTAATATTTAATGGGCTGGAGGCCATGACTGGGCCTACCCAATGGGCCAGAGTGCGATGGAGCAACACCGCTTGCAGCTTTAATTACATCTATATTTTGTATGTATTGGTTTACTTGTTGAAGACAAACCAGATTTGTGACCTTCAATGTACGGCTGTCAAAGTTAACGCGTTATTAACGCGTTAACGCAAAATGCTTTTAACAGCACTATTTTTTTTAACGTGTGATTAATGCAGTGACATTCGAACCTCGGGCCACTCCGTAGTTTGGGAAATCAGGAAGCAATGCACCGAGGTCGATGCCGCCAACATACTACAACCCCGTGAGCAGTAATGGATATAAAAGATTGTATTTTGAATGGCAAGTTCAGCTACAAAGCCTTGCCAGATGGCTCTCTCGACAGGACAAAAGTAATTTGTATTTATTGTCGATGTGAATTTAGTTACCACTGGAGTACGTCTCAAATACCACTTGTCGGCCAAGCACGCAGCGGATGCAGAGAGCCCGGCGCCCCCTCCTTGCTTGAAGCAAACCACGCTAGATAATTTGCGATGGAAACAGCTGGACAAATCTACAAGCTGCAAACTTACAAAAGCAGTCGCCAAATGGGTGGCTACAGCGTGCAGGCCGATAAATATTGTGGAGGACGACAGTCTGCGTGCAATAATATGCATCGCATCCAACGACTGGACGTATGAATTACCTTGTAGAGCCACTACTACCAAGAACATCCACGACCTGTATGAAGACAAGAGAGCCAAGGTGGTGGTGGCGTTGGGGCAGACAAGCACAGTTGCGCTCATCGGAGACTACTGGACCTCACTAAGTAATCACAGTTACCTCAGGGTCACAGCGCATTATTTTGACAATCAGTGGGGACTTCAGTCATGTGTGTTGACTGTTATGAAAACAGAGGAGAGGCACTTCGCCAGCACGTGTGCAGAGCACTTCATGCACGTAGCCCGAGAATGGAACATTGAAGATAAAGTCAGCACGCTGACCACCGACAGTGCACGCAATATGATCGCAGCGTCCAAGGAACTCCCGTTTGAGCACATGCCCCCGTGCCATCCGAGAGGCTGTTTTCACTGTCTGGGCATATTGTGAATAAGTAGAGAGCCTCCCTGGCTTCTGAAAATGTCAACAGGCTTGTCTGTTTGAACAACTGGCTCAGTGCAAAGAAATAACTTGATATTCATTTTGTCTGTTAAAAAAGAGAAGAGATGGAGGCTGGGTTGTTCAGCCTCTGCTGAATACGACAGAACAGCTGTTTATAGGCTATAGGCTGACTGCACTATCATTTGATTCCTGTTCTGTAACACTCCCCACTGTTTCATGCACACTCTATTTATTGTTTTAAATTATTATTTAAGTTATTTTGTGCATCACCCTGTTTGTTTTGAATTTGACGCAAATTTGCAATGCATGAGGGGCATTCTTTTGTGTTAAATGGCTGCTTAAACAAAAATGGGGGTGAATAGATCAAATGTGAAGTTCAACACACTACTGTGTTAGTAAACATTACTATGTAATGTTACAGTTAGTAAATTGGTATGCCCATCTGTAATTTTTTTGTTGGGCTTTTTTTTAGTTTATGATTTCAGCATCTTGTTTTACAATGCAGTTTGCACATATTAGTTACTTGAACTGAGAGTATTTCTCATTGTGGCAATAAATAAACATGCTTTTTTTGCATAAAGCAAGCATTTGTCTACAATTTGAAAAAAATCCGTTTAAGGTAGATTTAGAACAGATTAAAAATATGCGATTAATTTGCGATTAATCGTGATTAACTATGATCAATCATGCGATTAATCGTGATTAAATATTTTAATTGATTGACAGCCCTAGTATTTATGTATGCAAAATGTGCAATGTTGCATACATTGATACATCTACTTATGCTAACCTTATGCAATATTACCTGCACACACACGCCTGTATGTGCAAAACATGTGTAAAAGGGCATCGTGCAATCTACACCTGCACCGCAGGCTTGTGCAATAGGGG
Organism: Naso brachycentron; assembly: GCA_029874485.1. Lineage (NCBI taxonomy): Eukaryota > Metazoa > Chordata > Actinopteri > Acanthuriformes > Acanthuridae > Naso > Naso brachycentron. The sequence goes on from JAQFJA010073750.1 coordinate 2,078, forward strand.
TGTGCAGTTTAATTAGCACTTTAAATTTTCAATCTGCAATAACATTAGTACTTTGGTATTTTGGTAGTTAAGCACTTTAAGCACTCTAGCACTTTAACACTTAACGTCTGTTTTTTGTAGTCCTTTAATTTCTGGTTTGTCATCAGTGACAGTGTTTATTATACTTTTTGTTTTTGTTGTTTTTGTTCTTTCTTTTTTTCTGTTCTTTTTGATGATGTGTTTTGGGGGTTGTGTGGCTGGCATTGGCCTGCCGGGGGACTGGGGATGGAAATTAGCCACAGGCTATAATCTTGTACATATACATGCAAAAGTTCATTGACATGCATTGGCCCTTTTTTAAAAAAATAAATAAAATCTGCAAATCTACCTGTGCTGGTCCTCAAGATGTCTGCTGTGAACCCATCTATTGTCAGTATATGAATGCATAATTTTCACAACAAATCCTAAGGCTGGACTCATCACTGTCACAGACCAATCAGGCTTTGAGAAGTACCCTCACAGGTGACTGAAAATACCTTTTTAAGCTTGGCTGTTATATACATTGAATTACTTCTTGGTTAAAGGCTTATTAGGGACCTCATAAATGACCATGTATTGACATGTGGAACTTTATAAAAACTGCATCCAAAGGAACATTGTGTGATTCTATTGCTTTGCTTAAAAAGAACAAACTACATAGTGAATATATATATTTGTATTGCACTGAATTAGATAAATTATTCATATCAGTGAAATCAAGGTGGTCTGTAATGTTTATTTCTACTTTAAGAAGCCAAAACACCACTGTATTTACAATACTTATGTACTGTACTATAAACTAATGCTGCAGTTTCCAAACTTTTTTAAGTCATGTACCCCTTCAAACATACAGCCTCCTGCTGTGTACTCTCTCTGCCACCACAGTTGGCCAAATCACATATAACTAAGAGATCAGGCAGAAGCAGCTCGTAAGGCCATGACAGGACTCTGGGCAGTCAGGCGCCACCTGCGGCTGTCGCAGTCCATGCTACAGCAGGAGGATAGGGCGTGTCTACTCAGGTTACCTGTAGACCCCTCTGCTATGTTTGGGCCAGATGCTTCTAAGATGTTATGGCAGGCACAAGAAGGTTGGCGTTGCACCTGTGAGGTTTTGTGTGATTTGAGGTGAAACAGGGACTGGCTTCAGCCTCAGCCACAGCAGCCCAAGCAGCCTCATCCTAGCTGGGGCCAAGGGGACCTCAGGGTCCGTCTAGAGGCATCTCAACAGGGAAAGTCTAGACAAGGTGGATGGGATAGTGGTGGCCAAGCCTCAGCCCGAGCCTCAGTTCCGTCATTATGCCACCTCGAGCCTGCTGCTGCCCCTAGGAGCCCTGTGCATTATGGAAAGCCCTGGGGGCAGATCCCTGGGTGAATTCAACAATGTCCAAGGGGTATCAGCTACAATTTATGAACACCCCTCCCATGACAAAGACAGCTGTGTTTTTGACCATGGCAGACTCTCAACACAGAGAGGCTCTATATTCAGAGATTTTAACTCTTCTGGTGAAGTCAGCCATAAGGGAGGTGGGGCCACAGAATCAGCAGGCTGAATTTTATCTGCTATTTTCCTTGTACCGAAATGGGACAGCACCCTTAAGCCAGTGTTAGACTTCAGGATTGAACAAGTTTCTCAGGCCTCTAAAACGCAAAATGTTTACTGTTTCAAGAGTGAAGCAGGCTCTCCTTGTGGGAGACTGGTTCAAAACAGTCAGACACCAATCTGGGAAGGGCACCAGAGATTTCTCATGTTCGCATTTGAAGGCAGAACCTCCAAGGTCTACCTGCTCCCCTTCGGCATCTTTCTGGCCCCCTGCACCTTTACCAGATGCATGGATGTGGTCTTGGGGCCTCTGTAGAGCCAAGATTTTGGGATGCTGCCTTCTGGTCACCAGAAGGCTCTGCGTGGCCATCAGATGGTGGAAGAGCCCTGGTAACATCTCAAAGGGCAGCATGTTGGGCCCAGTACTGCGTTGCCACGTGGTTTCTGCAGATGCATCCCTGATGGGACGGGGTGCAGTCCACAACGGTGAGGGCACTGGAGCGCCCCCTGGTTGGGCCAGCATATCAGCATACTAGAAATGAGAGCCATTTATCTAGCCCTTCAGTGTTTTGTAACATGCTACTGAAAAGGGCCATTTTTAAAAAAAATATGGGGCTTGTGCACTCTGTGGTTCAGACCATAAAGAGTGCTCAAGCGCCATCAGCCAGAGCAGCATACTCTTACCGCTGGGAGCTCTTTGGGTCATGGTGTAGGACTTACCAGGTTGACCCATTGTTATGTGCAGCCCCAGATATACTGCGGTATCTTCAAGGGCTTGTTGATGCCGGCAAATCACCTTCACCCTGAGAGGCATGGTGGAGCAAATCAAGGCTGCTCGTACAGGGAGGAATAGGCTTCCCGAGCATGACTGCAGCCTTAATTTACAGTTCTGAAGGGCGCTCAGAGACTGAAGACACACAGGAAGTTAGCCATCCTGACATGGGATTTAGCCCTGGTGTTGGCTGCCTTACAGCAAGCCCTTTGAGCCCCTGCATCTGGGGGACACGAAGTGGCTGTCGTTTGAGGTTGCATTCCTTATAGCAGTGACACCTGTTAAGAGAGTTTCAGAGCTACAGGCTCTGTCAGTGCATGAAAGCTGCTATAGAGTCCTACATGCTGATGCAGGGTCATCTTGCGTCTGAACCCAGCTTTCCTGCCAAAGGTGCTCTTGGATTTTAACCTGAATGACTTGATGGAATTACATTCCTTCCACCCAGAACAAGAGGAGGGAGAGGGTCAGAACCCTGAGGGTCTACATTCAGCAAGCAGACGTGTCCAGGAAAACATACCAACTGCTTGTCTGCTTGGGCCAGCCGGTTTCCAAATTTAGGCTGTTGCATTGGATTGTGGAAACAAATCAGCAAGCCTACAGGCAGACTGGTGCTCCAGTACCTTCAGGAGTGAGGGCACATTCTCCTGCAATCTCCTGGGCCTTGTAGGGGGGTGCCAGCCTCTCTGAAATCTGTGTAGCTACCACATGGTCATGTGCATCTACTTTTGCCAGATTTTACAGCTTGAATGTGGCTAAAAGCACGTCCTTTGGGGAATGGGTGCTTAGTACCACTATTAATTCGACATGATATTCACTGTGCCCCTGTGGCAGTGGGCCTGTCTCGGCCCGGCTGCAGTGGATGTCTTTGATCCTTTGATGCTAGTGGGCCTAATATGATTGTGCTTTCTAAGTGGCCTCTATTCTCTCACATCCAGCCTTAGCGTCTTGTGGGGTTGGTGGGGCTTAAGGTTGCATCTTGCGCTGAAGCACTAGGCAGTGACACACAGCCACTGGTGGTGTTGCTGGCCAATGAATGTGGGAGAATAATTCTTGTATTTATTTATATTTGTAAGTAGTGCTTCACATGGGGTTTATTTTGGTATTCACTGTTTAGAGAACTCTGGTGGCGGGGACGTCTCATTCGAAAACCAGAATGACAGATCCTTGGGGAGGGTGTTCAAGGACTGGCATCTGCTCTGTCTCCTTTGTGTCCTTGCGGTGTGTCTAACAGAGTCCCCATACATATGAAATATGTCACTATGTGGACAGTTAGTCTTGATATGTTAGGCTGCCCCAGTGGGTCAGTCTCCGTACAAAAGGAATATGTAACTGTGTGGAAAGATAGTCTCTTCACTCAGAGAACCAAAGTTACAATGTAACCAGGTGATATTAGACCATGAAAGTGTGTACATGACCCGCCGTTACATAGAAATGGTTTACATCGTGCAACGGTGCACATTCTATCTGTTGCAGTTCCAGGTTAAGACACACAATGTATTTTTCTCCCAACCAAATCACATTAGCATATTTGTTACTCCGTTCTTTTCCATGTCTCCCATAAATACATGCACATAACTTAAAACAGCAAACATTTAGTGCCTTTTCCCTCCCCTTTCATGACGTAGTCTTGTAAAACAAAACAAAAGCATCATGAACGAGTCAGCGTTGAGTCTGCTTATGTTAGCTCGTTCGGAGAAGTGGGAATTGGAATTTTCTGTCGTTGAGTATGGCTGATATATCTGTTTTTGCTGCACTATATCAGTTGTGGAGGTCCTATACAGGCTGGAAAACTTACTGGATTAATAAAGTCATCTACTGGTCTGTTAAGTTACACACAGCCACAGTTTAGACGTCAGCGTAAGCTAGTAATGTTAGCATCAGGAGGATAGAGGGCTGGCCATTTCTTCTGTCATTATCTACGAATATAATCACCATTTCTACTATGTTCTTTTGTTGCCACTTTCCACTGACCCTGCGTTCCCCTTACCTTGCTCGCCCCACTATTCCTCTGATTGGCTTGTACGTGTCAACTTTAGTGGAAAAGCCAATCAGAGACATAGTAGAGGCAAGTCTTTACTGAATGTGTGTATTTCTCTACATGTGTGCACAAGTTTTTTTATTAGTGTACCTGATATGCAAAGTACATACAGGAGCACTATTGTTATTTCTCATACTTATACTTCTTATTATTTTTCTTACGCCAAATTTTGGCTCATAACTCGTGCCTCAGGTTTGAGCATGCATACGTAAAATATAAATCAAAACATGCAGAATTATTGGAAATGGTGTGCCATGACTTTTGGTAACAATTCATATAGCAGTGTTTGCAAAATTTGTGAAAATACTTCACACGAAGGAGAGTACTGTATGATGCAGAGAGGGCCTCCATTATTGGAGTTGCTCCTTCTCCTATTGAGACATTCACTTTGGCTGAGATTCTTAAATCTTTCTATAGCATTTTGGATCCAACCTTACTCATACTGCCTGTCCCTAAATCTTTCCACCATGTCACTACTGCGTTTTGAGTAAGACTGATCTGAACTACAAATGGGGCACATCCTGTTAAATTGGCTGATTGGAGGACTTTTTATGTGACAGGTAGGGTGGAAGCTCTTGCCATGTTATATTGTGTTCTTATCTGTCGGTTTCCTGCATATATATGCACTAATGATAAAAAAAATCCTGTAGCTGTGCATTTCAATGCATTTAAACACAACCTATCCACACTGAGGTACACTGGGATTGAACATGTGAAAACCCCCAGAAGGGGTGGAGACATCAACAAGATCCTTTTGAAAAGGGAGGCATTCTACATTTTTACCCTCAATACATTAAGGGCCTAAATTTGGCCCTAAGGGCCTAAATTTGGATTTTGATCTTAAACCTTTTTTGTAAGCGGTTATGGGGTTTTTAATCCCTTCTTTCTGGGTATAACTGACAGACCCTACCTCTAGAGATATGTTAGGGAACACGACTGTCCCTCTAAAAGGTTTGTATGTTTCAGGTGGATGTAGCCCTACTCTTGATTCTCTGTGTGTTGTCTTATTTAATTGCAGAAAAACATCAAAACAAACTATAGCCAATTTTTAGGCTAACTCTACTTGTACCTTTAAGAAGTTCTTTTGGGTGAATAGTATGTTTATTGTCGTCCATTTTTTCTATATTTTTCTATATATGCTTGTATATATTTTTGTAAATTTTTTCCTAAGCATTATTTCTATGTATTATCTAAGTGGCAGTTTTTCACAATTCTCTCTGGATATTTCTGTGTGGCTCATGATGTGTATTCAGCTTAGTTTTTGATGTGTTGTATTTAATTCTAATTGTTTCTTGCCCTTTTTGTAGAAGCATGTTTTGCCCTCCATACAAGCTTATCAGACAGTGTTGTTCACCCCTGCTTCTGATTGGTCCAGCCTGAGAGCATGCTGACTCTCAGTCATGCAGATCACATTCACCTGTGTGACGAATGGTTTTGTCTTTATATTGCTTGTCTCGCTTTGTGATGGTGATTTGACAATGCCTGACGAAGATCTGTGAGATCGAAATGTTGCCCTTCTCATTAAAGTTGCTAGGAGCTTTTAACAGTGTGCAGATCCTTTCTCTGGTTTTTGCCTTCACTTTTTTTGAACCAGCACCTGTGAAAGTTTTTGGATGTGCATACCCTACACCTTGTTTGGTCCAAAAAATGTTCAAATCCACCCCTCTTTGAACTGGTACTCCTTCTACATAGTTTCAGCTACGGACTTCATTCAAACTTTTAACGATTTTTGTGCTAACGTTTGTGCTACCGTTTTGGAGATAGTTTTATGCCTTTTTTGTTCCTCCTCAGGTTTTGTTATGGGTGTGTATTGCGGAATATTCAGCAGGCTAGAGTTGGTGATGTGATAGGTGTAACAATAAGAATCATTGTTAGGAACCTTTGTTTAGTTCAGTGTGACACACAGACATGTTTTGAGGTGACACCACCGGAGTTACCGGAGTTACTGGACCGAGCTGAATGTACCCTACACGCTAAAGTTTAATAAAGTTTGTGACGCAGCAGGGTTAAAACAGTAAGCAGAGAGTATGCTTCTTGTGATGAAATAACAGACTTTAACATGGTGGCAGCGGAAGAGGACTCGGTCTGAGTACGTTTTCTCCGGTCGGAAGAGAGTTGCCTGATGCTACCTTTAGCCGCTAGCGTGAAACTGCTGTGTGATGCCATGGAGGGACTGAAGCCGCCACAGACGCTGTGTTTGGACTCCAGCAACCTTTCTAAAACGTGGAAGAATTGGAGGGACGAGTTTGCTCTGTATGTGGATCTGGTGATGGCCGAGGCTGATGATAAACAGAAGGTAAAACTGTTCAGCTATCTTGTCGGCGAGAGCGGCAGAGAACTTTTGGATACCCTGATGGGCGACACAGCTAAGGATGCATGGAAAATAGAGGACATCAACACAAAATTTGATGATCACTGCAACCCCAGCGTGAACGAGATTGTTGAACGTTATCGTTTCTTCACGAGGAACCAGGGCGCCAGTGAAAATATAGACAATTATGTCACCGAACTGAGACTGCTGGCAAAAACATGCAGTTTTGGGACGTTGAGAGACTCGCTCATTCGTGATAGGATTGTGTGTGGTGGCAACAACACGATTATGAGAGAGAGACTGTTGTTGAGAAAAACTTGACACTCGACACGTGTTTGCAACTGTGTAGAGCCGCGGTGCATGCGGTTTAAGGAGCGCAGTACCGGGGGAACGCTAACAACACAGTGGACTGTAAATTCTGCAGGAAGACACATGAGAAAAATAAACAGAAATGTCCGGTGTTCGGGAAGAAGTGCGCAAAGTGTGGCAGAGAAAACCACTTTGCAGCGAAATGTAAAGCTAAACCGGCCCAAAGATGGAAGAAAAATGTGAGTACTATAGCAACAGAATATGTGACTGATGAATATGAAGATAAAACATGTATCACTGAGACAGTGGATGCAGTGGAGACAGACTTGAGCAAAGATGTGGAATCAGAGAGAGGAAAAGTTGGAAAAGAGAATGACACAGTTAAAGAGGACACTCAGCTTCTATATGCAGGCATGCTACTAGGCAAAGACATGGTCAAATTCCAAATAGACTGTGGTGCTAGTTGCAACATTATCCCCATTAACCTGTTGAACTCAGACATCCAGCTAGAACACACTAACAGTGTACTAGTTATGTACAACAAAAGCAAGCTGAGGCCAGTGGGGAAATGCAAAATTAAAATAAGAAATCCGAGAAACCACAAACAATATCGCTTGGACTTCCAAGTGGTAAATGCGGATGGTGCAGTGCCTCTGCTGGGTAGGAGAGCCAGTGAGGCAATGAAACTGATTGAAGTGCACCATGCGAATATCATGACAGTAGACAGTATAGTCACAACGGGGAAAACTGCCACAGAACAGTGGACAATGGAACAAATCAAAACAAGTTATGCTGACGTGTTCTCTGGAGATGGCTGTCTTGCAGGAAAATACAAAATGGAGATGGACAGCACAGTGAAGCTGGTGCAGCTGCCGAAGAGACGGGTCCCAGTGGCCCTGATGAAACCACTGAAGGAAGAGCTCAGAGACCTGCAACACAGAGGAATAATCACTCCAGCAGAATGCAGCACAGACTGGATCAGCGCTATGGTGGTAGTACAGAAACAGAATGGCAAGCCAAGAGTCTGTATTGATCCCAAACCCTTGAACAAGGCATTAAAGTGCAGTCACTTTCCACTTCCAACCATCGAGGACATCTTACCAGACTTATCAAAAGCCAAAGTGTTCACAGTGTGTGACGTCAAGAGTGGATTCTGGCATGTACAGCTGGAGGAGGAGTTCAGCTATTTGAAAACATTTGCCACTCCTTTCGGGCGTTACAGATGGTTGAGGATGCTGATGGGGATAAGTCCGGCCCCTGAAATATTCCAGAGAAAGCTCACACAGGCGTTGGACAGTGTACCTGGTCTGTACATTATTGCGGATGACAGGGGGAGACAGGGGAGACACAAGAGGAAGCAGAACGGGATCACGATAAAAAATTGAAACAGTTTCTTGACAGATGCAGGGAAAAGAACATAAAACTAAATGCAGAAAAATTCAGACTGAGACAAAAGGAGACCACATACATTGGACACCGCTTGACGGCAGATGGACTCAAAGCGGATCCTGAAAAAGTGCGTGCAGTTGAGCAGATGCCGGCACCAACAGATGTAAAAGGAGTGCAGAGGCTTCTAGGTATGGTTAATTACCTCACCAAGTTTTGCCCTCACCTCTCAGACCAGTGCAAGGTGCTGAGAGACCTGACACACAAAGACAGTGAGTGGAAATGGACAACAGAGCATGAGGAGGCATTCCTTAAACTTAAAGAGACAATAGCGAACGCTCCAGTACTGAAGTATTATAACCCGGATGAGGAGCTCACAGTACAGTGTGACGCTTCAGACACAGGTTTGGGCGCAGCACTCATGCAGAGGGGGAAGCCAGCAGGGCACTGACACAAACAGGGCACTGACACAAACGGAGGGGCGCTATGCCCAAATAGAAAAAGAGTTTTTAGCTATGGTTTTCAGCGTGGAAGACTTCCACCAATACACATATGGTTGCAAAGTCACTGTCCAAAGTGATCACAAGCCATTAGAAACCATAGTACAAAAACCCCTATTGAGTGCACCCAAAAGACTGCAGGGCATGATGCTGCGCATACAAAAATATGACTTGGACATTGTGTATGTGCCGGGAAGAGACATGTTACTAGCTGACACACTCAGCAGAGCCTATCTTCCCGAGAGCACACCTGTGGAAGCTGAAGTAGAGACGGTCAACATGATGCAACACTTACCAATCTCTTCAGACGGACTACATGACATACAGTCTGCCACAGACAAAGACAATACATTGCAGCTTCTCATTAAAACAATGACCCAAAAATGGCCCAAAGGCAAGTCTCAGGTACCGAGTGAAATCAGGCCTTACTTCTCGTTGCAAGGAGAACTAAGCCACCCACATGGTATAGTCTTCCGGGGTGAGCGCGCCGTCATTCCAGATGCACTGAGATCAGACATCACGAGCCGATTGCACTCATCGCATCTGGGTGTTGAAGGATGCCTACGCAGAGCTAGAGAGTGTGTCTATTGGCTGGGCATGAACGACCAGATCAAAAAGTATATTGCAAAGTGTGATATCTGCAGATCAATGGACAATAAACAACAAAAAGAAACACTAAAGTCACATGAAGTGCCGAGCAGACCATGGGCAAAGGTGAGCACAGATCTGTTTGTGTTTAACAGTAAAGACTATCCCATCACTGTGGATTATTTCTCAAATTTTTGGGAAATAGACTATTTGGCAGATACTAAATCTACCACAGTGATAAAGCAACTGAAAGCTCATTTTGCCCGCCAAGATATTCGGGACACAGTGATATCAGACAATGGCCCACAATATGCGTCCCAGAACTTCGAAAAATTCAGTAAACAGTGGGGATTTCAGCATGTGATTTCATCACCCAGCTACCCACAGAGCAACAGCAAAGCCGAATCGGCAGTGAAGACAGCAAAAACACTTCTCA
>JAQFJA010073896.1:0-11365 GCA_029874485.1 Naso brachycentron
CTCTGTTTTCAAAATAAAAGGTTGTTTCCTCTTTACGAATAATATCTTCATTATTTCTTTATCTCTGCCATTATAATAATATAGACTTCATTTGAGCAGCTGCTGGCTGACGCAGAGATGGGAGTCGGTCAACATCCATAAATATCATAATCATGATGTTTTCCCTATAATCCTAACTTCGTAGGATTATAACTGCAGGAAACAAAACTACACATTTATACCTTTATTTACTGTTCAGTTAAGAATCCCCCCTGACAGCGGCGTGTGATCATGAACCAGACGCTCGCTTTCCATTTCTCCATAATTATCCCGTGACCTCGAGATGAAGGCTCAGGATAAATTATCCCGTTTTCACGAGACATTAAGCCGTTATCCAGTGACAATGAGATGTTTATTTCATGACCTCGAGATAACAAAATGAAAAGTGGTAGCACAACCATGGCTGCTCTCGGCTTACATAGTGATGCATGGAGCTTATGGAGCAAAAAAAAAAACTTACTACTGAAACCATTCTGATCACCTCTGCTCTTCTATGTTTGGGTTAAAAAAAGAAAAAGTATACATTTTTTTAAAAAAGATACCACCCTACAACTTCTTTAGAGACAGGCTAATGCTGTCACTGCAGCCCTGTGCACACATCTTACACGTAAGCAATCAGGAGCTACAGACCTGCCTATGACCAGACGCTCAGACAATCCCTGTTTTGGATAGTCAGGATTTAGCCACAAGTCCATTTGCCAGACATAGTATTACTACGCAGCCTGAGGAAACAGCTGTTTAATGTCTGCTGTGGCTGAGGAGGAGCGCTGTCAAGTCTGAGAACATAACCCCTGATTGTGACATCGTGATGGAGAAATAAATTCTTACGGAAAGTAAGAATACATGATACAAACTGTGGCAAAGGCATTTAAAAGGAGCAGGTTTACCATGCAAAGAGGGTCTAAGGAAATAAACTATCAGTTGCATTGTAGGAAATGTAGGATCTAGTGTCTAGTCTGGAGCTTGACAAAGAGCCATGACAAAAGATACACCTGCAGTGTGCTAGTATCACACTCCAGGCATAGTACACAAACACAGTCCCCTGGCCTGCACTTGCGGCGGCTCTGTGCACGCAGGTATTCCAGCTATGCAGAGGCTGCTTTGATTTCCCACAGTCTGAATGGACTCACTGAGGAGCAAAGGAAGCGAAGCAGTGGAGGAGAAAATGACGAGTGAACACACATCGTCACAAGCGAGGACACATGCAGTGATGCTTAGTCATTCTTCTATGTAGTTTCTAACACTTATACACACACATGCACACAAATAATGCATCTCTATCCTGACACTGAAGGGACTAAGACGACTCTGCCTAAGGACAGGAAACCACTTGCACTGTACTGGCATGCACTGGTTGAACACATCATCTTCCTCCTCGCTGCTTCTTCTTCACACACTCTGAATGCGTCACACTCTTACTCTGATCTTTGGCTTTAAAAGAGTTCATGTTAATGGAATGGCTCAGAATAAGCGGAACGTGTCGGCACTCAGAACACGCCACAGCTTTCTATGACACTGACTACTTCACTAAAGAATAATACTAAAAGTCATATTTTACTCTCAAGAAATTTTTAGGGATGCATGATATTAGTGGCACATGACTGGCCAATATTGTCTTTAACATTAATAATCAATCTGACATGAGCCAACACACTGATATCTGCCAATATAATAACCAATAAAACAACAGGCTGCTGTTTCCTTGATTAAACGATGAGTCGACGTCATGAGGCACATGTTCCCTGTGGACAGACATTATGTATGTCACTCGTGAAACAGGCCATGTTTGTCCTGGTCGTGGGTTTTGTTACGATCATCTCAGAGGGAGCGTCATCCAGTTTGAAGTAGGATGTATCTTACTTTGTTTGTTTAGAAGCAATTCTCATAAATAAATATGACATGTACTACATAACGTAAGTGCAAGTATGTGTCTTCTTTTGCACAAGAAATGAATATTACATCATTTTAAGCTTTGGATTAAAAAAATACGTATATATCGGTATCAGTATCAATTATGAACCCATGATAAACAATAATATCACAATACAGCAATTTTGCAATAATCGATATACTGCAAGACAATTATATGTTACATTGTCATATAAAAGTGAAGAATACAAACATTACATACGTGAATACAAACATTTTGTTTGTACCATTGCTGTTGTAAAAGCTGAAGTGGGTCAAGACTTGAGACTAGAAAGTGGCTGGTACATCTCTCAGCTTTAAATTCTTTTCATCCCTGTCCGATATTATCCCGCTGTCAGCTTCTTCTTAAGCCAGTTAATATCCGTTTACGTTACCCACGTTCATGTCATAAGCCCCACCATGAGGAGTCATGAAGTTGTGACACTGATGAGTCAAATTGGCAGAGAAATCTGTTTACAGCGACATATTTAATTAAAGTAACTATATATTACACCAGTGATTCAATAAGTGAATCTCCAGTCGGGACAACAATATATTGTTGTATTGATATTTTGTCATCAGCCTCATTTTTACTTTTTTGGGCTTTTTTTAACCTTTATTTTATGATAGAACAGCTGAAGGTGGACAGGAAACAAGGGAGAGAGAGAGGGGGAATGACATGCAGCAAAGGGCCAAGGGGTGGAATCGAACCCGTAGTCACTGCAGCGTGGACAAAGCCTCTGAATGATGGTCGCCTGCTCTACTAACTGACCCACCGGGCGCCCCATCCTCATTTTTTCAGTTGGCATTGATACACTTGCTGCTCTAGGGTCACTCACCCACACACCTGCTCCGACGCTCTCATTACAGCCACTTCAGTACAGCTCATCCCTGGTTACACACCAGTACAATTATGATGACGCAGGATGACAGGGCTCTGGCTTTCCATGTAACATAATGATGCCTGACAACAATGATGACAGCAACAGTCTATTACTTCCTGGTACTCGAGCAGGGAGCTGCATCAGGGAAACCTGATACCGTGGCCAGGTGACGGAACATGATCAGGAAGAAGCAGCTGCATAACAGCACTTTGTATCAATACCACTACGACTACTACTACTGCTTCTGCTACTAATACTACATTTGTACATCAGGTATTTATGCAGCTGCTCCTAAAGTGATATAAAGTATTTCATGTAAAAGTACAGCAGGCCTTCACAGGATGGCACAATAATTCACTGTTGCTACTAGGTCCAAAAATGACATATTACTGCAGTGAGATACGTGATTATAAGTTGGGTCATAACACACACGTCTTGTTTAGACTGTCAGTCTGAATCAGATTTTTGGCATATTCACACTGTATTCAGTAGGGATGTGCATGATTAATCAATGATTTATGATTGATTTTTAAGGATTTTGTCGATCACACAAAATTTCTACCAGTCAAACGAAACGTAACATAAATAGCCCACAGGTGGTGTTGCGTAGAGTGAGTCTTGAGCGATGCAGTGAACTTCACTAAGTGGCAGCAATGAGACATCTCACCAAAGGGGGGCGATACTACTTTTAGGAGACAGAGAAAACAGAAATACTGTCAATAAGCTGCCAACATAAAGAGGTCAAGGCAAAGTTTGGCGTGGAACCATTTCAAACTAAAAAAAAAGAAAGTTTGTTGTAAACACTACAAAGTCATGTATAAGTACAACACGACAACGACCCCAGTGATGTACCAACTGAACAACGTAAGGTAACGTTACATCCGACCCTGGTTAACATCAGTGCATCCTCCTGTCAGCCTGCCGTCACCTCAGTCTGAGCACGGAGGAGCTGTGATGCATGACAGTAAATATGTTTTTTGATTAAGTTATTATTGTTTGATATGATTGTTTTATGGAAATATTTCTAAAAGAGACTAAACTGTGTTTGAGTGCGTCATACCGTTGAAGACTCTTTTTACGCTTTTACATTAAAGTTTGAGTTAAAAAGTTGAACTTGAAGTGCCTTGTTTTAGAGGATTCTTCTTGGACTATAGTTCCTCTTGGAACAAAGATTTAATTGAGGAAAAACGTGTTGTATTTTCTGTCATAGGCATTTTTTATATATTAAAAAAATGACTGAATCAGTAATTGATCGCTAATTATCTCAATGACCAATTGAGGAATTTTCTCCAAATGCCCATCCCTAGTATCCAGACTGATTTTATGAAGTCTGCAGAGCAAAATAAAGCACATGAAATCAGATTCAAACCACACGATGAGATGGTTTGAAAAGCAATTCCAATCTAATCTACAGATGCGTCTGCAGTGTGGACGTTCTGGTCGTGCCTTTTGCATCACTCCACAGATATTGTTCACCTGAATGCAGTGATTTGACAGCCACAGATCCTGACAAATGTCCTTCGGCACATTATAAAACCTGAAGGTCACCTCTCATCAACAAATGTCTCAAGGAAGGCATGCTCCCACCAGTCACTGCTTTGTGGATGGTGGTGAAGTCTACCATAACTGCAGCCGGGATCATCGCAATGTTCATCGGTCTGTTCTGTACCCGAGTCTGTCTGACGAGGCAGAGTTTGGCACCATGACTTGATAGTGCAAGCGTTTGGATAGCAAGATGACGTATCACCATTTTACCATTCGTCACACATACTGATGCCTTCGTCATGACCACAGTAAGTTATGCAGACAGGTCGACACCGAGCGATGATGTCTGGACACAACAACACTTACGTATGACAGTGTGGACACTCGGTCTTAAATATCTGACATTAGAAACAAAACAGACTTGCATGCAGTCTGAACAAGGCCATGCATATATATTAACCATTACAACACACAGAGGCATGCATGAGTATTTCTCTAGCTAGCAGCAAAGGAAAACTCTTTATTTGTTCACAGTGAATAATAATAGCTGATAGCTGACCAGTATAAAAGTATAAAAACATGACACGTCTGAAGGATCTGAGTGAGAAAAACACAGAGACGAACACAAGCAGTTGAAGGTTGTCGTGCTCTGGAAACAGTCAGGTTTGTTGACGACAAGCCTAAACGTTCACCACCCAGCCGGTGCCAAGGTGTTCCTGACACGGAACGATACAAGAGGGGAGCGAGGGGGAGTGTTTGTGTGTGTCAGTGTGAACTTGCGTGGATGAGAAAAACCAGGGGTGATGTAACACGAAAGACACAAAACAGGCAAGAGACAGAATTACAGCAAATGCACACAGTGGAGAGAGGAGGAGAGAAAAGAAAGGAAAGAGAGGTGGGAGTGATAAAGAAAACTTTCAAAGGAGTAGATTCCCGGAGGGTTACTATTCCTGGTGTGCTGAGCATACCTCTCTGGCACAGCTCAGATAAAAAATGCCTTAATGCTGCTGATAAGACAGGGAGAAAGGAATGGAAGGAGGGAGGCCAAAGGGAGAGTGCTGAGAGCAAAGAACGAATAAGGACAACAAGAAAAGAGAGAAGCAGCCGACACAGTGAACTGACATGAGTGTGGTGTTGGGGGAGAAAAGATGCTTAAAGGGATAATCCTGAATTTTTGACATAGGGCCTCAGTTTTGACTTACCCAGTCCTGTTTCTATTGATAGAGACCATTTTCAGCTCATTGTATGCAGTACAGTTTGGACAGCTTGCCTTT
The DNA here is from genome assembly GCA_029874485.1 of Naso brachycentron. Taxonomy (NCBI): domain Eukaryota; kingdom Metazoa; phylum Chordata; class Actinopteri; order Acanthuriformes; family Acanthuridae; genus Naso; species Naso brachycentron. The sequence continues at coordinate 5,591 of JAQFJA010073896.1, forward strand.
TAACTGCAAATGCTAATGCTAATGCTAATGCAAGTCAAGGGAACCAACAGTAGCCACAGCCAAACTCTGATTAATCACTCCACAGTGCACCCAAAGCAAGTCTTACATGACGACAGTCTGTTGAGGCAAAGTTAAATGTTCTTAAAATAATTTTAGAAGACAAACTACGTCTGAATTTCTTTAATTTGTGGCTCTGCTTAGTGTTAACAGCGACAGGAAGCTGCCAAACTGTTAACTTCCTGTTGCTACTGATCCTAAACAGAGCCACAGATCAAAGAAATTCAGCTGTTTGACTAAATTTTACCTAGTCCTATTTGTGTATGTGATCATTAATGTTTTGGTAACAGAAACAGCATTAAATATTTGCACCCTGCACCCTCGCCTCCCCGATCCGCTCTCTGTAACACACGCGCACCGGCAGCCGAGCTGCACGCTACTCATGGAATGTGCAACGACAACGACAAAACTTTTCATTGACCATTTTTACAAGAAGGCAAGAGAAGCATTCAGTCGGCATGAAACTCACTCTGTAATGTTAGTAAGATGAACCCCATAGTTACAAAACTCAACGTTGTCACAGAGGTTTGGTCTTGTTTGGTTTTGAACCTTCATTTATTCAGGGAGGGTTCCACTGAGGGCGAACTCTCTTTTTCAGGGATGCCCTCATCACACTCACACAGTTACACATTCACACTTGGACGCTGCTTATTACAGTGACAGGTTTATCTGTGGCCAATGGACAGCTCCACTGGAGCGCCTGGGGTTAGGGGCCTTGCTCAAGGGCCCTCAGTTTAACATTAACGTTACTCTCTCCCCCCTCTCCCCCTCTCACACACACACAGAGCAGACTCACACACTGACACACACTGAGGTAACTTCCATAACGATAAATTCTAGAAAATGTGAAGATACAGTATCCTAATCCTCCTACACATTTATTTTACAAAGTACTGACACAATTAGTGGAGTGAAGTCGTAAAGTTATTAGCCTGCTGATGATGTTGACTCATCTTTATGTGTTTACATTAAGAGCACTGTCCTCGCAGCAAAGTGGGAGGCAGAGGAGAGGCGGGGCACTAGAAAGGAAAGTCGCTGGCCCCCAGCGACTAAATCATGTGCCTGTGCGAACAGAGCAGGTTAGGTCGCAGCAGGACTCCCACGTAGCAGGTGGGTCCCTTGACTTGCATTAGCATTAGCAACGAATCAGCAAGCTGTCCTAATTACGTACTGCATCAAATGAGCTGGAAATGGTCTCTATCACTAGGAACAGGGCTGGATAGGTCAACACTGAGAACCTACGTCAAAAATGCCAGAATATCCTTTTAAGAGCCGTGCAGAGGTGTGAGGCAAGCTGGAGCAGAGACAAAGCCTTGATGTGTAACTGAGCTGACAGTGATGAATTACTTATTTAATCCATAATTCAAAAGGCTCATGTCTTGAGCATTAGCCTGCTTCAAGGCCTCATCATATAATCTCACTGAATTCTCTATGACACTCATCTGTCCTGCTTATTACTGTCTTGACAGGTGCCGTTTTTCATTTAAAAAATAAATAAATAAATTCCAAAAGTAAATTCTGCACAGCCGAGTTAACCAGCTGTGATGTAGCAGAATGGAATGTACAAATCAACACAGCTTGCCTTTGGGTTTGATGCAGAATGAACACATTTTATTTGCCATGCAATGTACAGCTTTTCTCTGCCCGTGTCGTCACTCCGTCACATCCATTTCCTTTGTGCTGACACGGACACTTCTCTCCTTCCTGTAACACCTGCTCTCTTCATCACTTCTGCCCTGTGCCCTTCGCTCGTGCTGTCGCTCAGTCACTGTGGTCCATGTCTAAGCAGGAGCCGCCCTGAGTGCCCACCTTGGTCTCTCCCTGTTGGTCTTGGAGATTCTCCGTTATTCTTGCTGCTCTGACTGAACTGCTCTCTCTGTCTGTGTCTGGTTTTCAAAGCTGCTGCTACGACAGGTATATCAAGCACAGTTCTCAATGGTGCTTTGAGGTCAGTGCTGGGACAACAGATGTAACACCTACTGGGGAAACAGGGTTTGTTTAGGACAGATCTGGGGTGAAAAAGACAAATGTGGATGGGCTGAGACATGCTGCTAACAGCCAGCATTTTAGGCACTGAACTGGTAATAGAGAGGCTGTAGTTGGCGCTTGGACTTGCTTTGGTGCTCAAGGTAGCTAGAACTTGGGATGTTCCTGGGACTGAGGCTGGATCTGAGCTTAGGACAAGGTGAGAGAGGGGACAGGGGCAGGTCACTTGGGGAGGTAGGTCTCAGCGCTGGGTTAGGAGGAGGAGGCTGAGTCTGGGGTGAGGTGGATAGATTTGGGTCTGATAAACCAAGCCTTCTACACAGCCCGGCTATATGCAGCCTCCAGGAGGAGTAGGGAGAGGAAGGACTAGATGTTGGGGAGGACGGAGGAGAAGAAGGGAGGGAGGAGTAGCCACGTGGGCTAGGGGAACCCAAGTCTAGCTTCACAATCCTGTCACTCATTCGTCTGAAAAGGGACTTTACAGGGGAGGGACGAGCAGTGGGGCTCTGTGCTTCTGCCTCTGTCCTGCCTTCAGCATCTCTCTCTGGAAGACAACACAGCCAACCTGCTGTTAGATCAAGCCTCTACAGCAATTTTTCTTATTACTAGAGCTGCAACAATTACTGCAATCGATCGACAGAAAATTAATCGCCAGTTATTTTGATAATCAATTAATCATTTCAGTTATTTTCCAAATAAAAAAGTGAAAAGAACTGCTGGTTTAGCCTCCTATGTATTGTATTACTTATGATCATAAATGAGGATTTTTTGTGTTTTGTGCTGTTTTTTGGACAAAAGAAGCAAGTTGATGACATCACACTGGGCTCTGGGAAATTAAGAAGGCATTTTTCTCCCTTTTTTGTCATTTCATGCAAAAGAAGATTAATCAATCATAAAAATAATCAGCTGATTACTTGACAATGAAGATAATTGTTGCAGCCCTACTTATTACTGCACAACAGGTCAAACAAAGTAATATGCAAGTGTTAAAAAAGCACAAGTGACATTAAAACAATACTGACTGGCCCATACATACTATATGAACAGTTACTGGTCACTGCAATGGCCACAATGAGATCTCCTCCTAACATGATTCCAGTGCAAGTGATGGGGCGCAAAATCCACAGTCCTTATTTAGTGCAAGAATGTCCTCTTAAATTAATCTGAGAGCTAATATGAGGCAATCTGAGTTGAACAAATCAGTTGGGTATCTTCCTAAATAAAGATGATCTGATACCATTTTTTCCTTTCCGATACCGATTCCAATACTCAAACCTATGAAGTGGCCAACACCAAGTACTGGTCCGACACCAGCGCATAAATATATCAATTCCTTTAAAATGTAAGGTGTAATCATCATTTAGCAAAATAAAAAGCTTTAAATAAAACACTATAAAAAAGCAGTGCAACAGCAACCTAAAATCAAATCGCTCTTAAAAATAGTAGATGACAGTGGCAGAGCAGCCCAACTTCCTGTGTACTGCTTCAGAACAATACTCAAAGCTAAGAGATGGGTACCGTTTAGCAGCTAATAAATTACGTGGTATTTGATTGATGCACAGACTGGCGTACTCGCTGATACCAACACCAGCATTTTCAGCTGTGTCGGAGGCATTTTCTGATACTGGTTATCTGTATCGGAACAACTCCAGTCCTGAATTACAGCCTTTTACCGGTGATTCCGGCCTTGTTCAACTATCTGACTGTAAAAGCACTGACAGGGAAATTTACTCTGAGTGCCTGAGCTTCATATAACCTTAAGATGAATTTTATTGTAGTTCTGCAATGTCCAATAACCCTTTCGACTGTGGACATATGGGCATGTGAGTGTTGTTTTAAGATAGACTTGAAAAAGGTGAACCTCTCCTTCATCATTTCCTGTTTCTTAAGTTCCTAAAAAATGTTAAGACTCTATAATGAATGTAGAAATGATAAGGAGCAAATAGTACAAACAGTGATAGCAGTTGTGCAACAGTGGAGCTGCATGTCAGAGCCCGCTGACTCTGGAGCACAGCTCACCAGGGTAAAAACGCTGGAATGGTGTGCTGAAAGAAATTCACAGATAAGCGTATCAGTTATCATACTTCACATCACTATTGCTGTAACATCAATCCCAGGGAGCGGAAAGAATGCTTTTTAATTAAAAATCCACACAGAAAACATCTGGCAGCTTGCAAGACATCATAAAATGATACCACTAGTTATCATGTGTGCCAGTGTATCTCCACATTTCAGGTAACATCTATCCATTTTATTTAAAAAAAAAACAACACTTGAGTCTGCCACCTTTGTTCTTGTTCCTGCCAAGCACTTTCACAACCACTGACATGAACAAAAACAGGCCAAAACGGGGCGCCCGGTGGCTCCGTCGGTAGAGCAGGTGCCCCATATACAGAGGCTGTGTCCTCACACAGCGGACCCAGGTTCGATTCCACCTGTGGCCCTTTGCTGCATGTCATTCCCCCTCTCTCTGCCCTCTCTCTGAAGACAGCATGAGGATTTCTTAGACTCCGCCCACTCGAATGAGTGGACTTGCCTCTCTGGTCTGGCATTGTGTTTTGAAACTGTGGTTTCTCCGCTTTGAAAAGGCCATAATCCAGTGAGCGCCAGGGGTGGGGAAACACAGTTGGGACTGAAGCAGCTGTTTGTCAAGATATTTTTGATATTTCAACCACAAAGCCTCATTACAGGACCAAAAAACAGTAATGCGGTAGTGTGTGGTCTCTTTGATATGAGTTATAAAAATGTTGATTTTATATCTGGAAAAGAAGTCTCCACCTGCCTGTTTGTAACGATGCTTCGTTTAGCTCCTGCCGGGGCCGAGAGCATCAATCCTCCGCAGAAGATTCAGGAAGCACCGCTGTAGGTCTGCTGTCCTGTGTCTACTCGCTGTGATTATGTGATGTGATTTCAAGCAAAAAAAATGTCTATTTGTGTCTTTCCATGATGCATGGTGGGTCAGAATCTCAATCACAACACAAAATAACAACATTATGGGACTTTCAACAGCTTGTGGAGACTATTTTGGATTTCTGTTGACTCACTTGGTCAGGCTTCTTTCCACACTCACCCCACAGTGGGCGAAGCGCGCCCTGGCAATGAAGTGACTGTTCGCGGATGAAGTTTGAAAAAGAAACAGCCAATGAGTAAACACTAATGACTGTCTGACCAATCGTGAAAGTTAGTCGCCTCACTCACTCGCTCACTCACTAAAATGACATCAGATTCAGGACAGCGCATTGATCTCTAGTGATTGGTTAAGGGAAAATCTAATCTCCTCCCTCTTGAAAATCGCTCAAAGTGGAGGCAATGCCAGACCAAAGAAGCAAGTCAACTCAGCGGAGTGGGAGGAGTCTATGTTCTGGACCCAAGCAATGGATTTCTCCAGAGACGGTTAATAGTAGAAAGTAAAACATCTCACTAACTGTTCATTGCCTGTATCAGAGTCACATGGGTTTCGCCACTGCCCCGCCCCCACCCCTTTAGGAGACTAGAAACAGTCTTTAATCCGTTCATTCTTATGGGAGAAATGAACGTCATCACAGATTATGACCAATTCTTTTACCTCATCATCACCAAGACACATATTGGACCCATTTTTCACAAGACACATATCTTCCGAACATTCAGGCACAGAAATGTCATTTTTCAGACACACAAATTAGCAGAAAATTAACTTTGTCTGAAACCTGTCTCTGTCTCAGCAACACATTCTTACAAGATCTGGGAACC
>JAQFJA010073925.1:0-11947 GCA_029874485.1 Naso brachycentron
CTACCCGAAAGGCTCTCTTCATCTTTCAGTCAGTTCAGTAGAGCTTTCAGTAACATGTGAAGTAAACTTGTGAGACTCAAATCATTTGTAAGCTGGAGGAATGGAGTTTGTTCTTGACAGCTGTACACAAATGATTCAGGTAGCTAACATTTAACTGCAATGATTTAATAACATTGGTCTTGAACTGCATTTCAGATGTGATAGTATCTGCATTTAGGCTAACATTTAACTATACTGTACACAGTGCTGTGGACACACATACACACACACACACACACACACACACACTATTATTTTAAAAATATGACAGCTATAGGTAATATGAACATAGGAAACGTTCTGTTTGCATCAGCAATTCTTTATAACACTCTACAGATGCCTGATAATAGACTCCTGCCTGATAATGAAGCGTACTAATACAATTTTGCCTTCTCCCTTTAAGTTTATGAACATTGTTGTCCTCATGCTGTGCTGTTGAAAATATGGCTGCAATCTGTTGCATCTGTTACTCTTCAGAATCTGTCGAAAGACTTTCAGTGCACTTGATGGGCTATAAAATTTGTATTCATTATTGATGACCACAGAGAATTATGTCAGCTATGAGATGTTCCCTGGAAGCCATTTTTAATGCCATGGTGGGCTTTAAGGACTTAATAAATTGTGAGAAGAATCATCACAGAACAACAAAAGGAAAGCTGCAGTATAAAACTTAGTGTTTTTGTTTTGTTTTTGCTGAATGGTAACTTGGAAGAGCTGATGGGTGAGGAGGTTGGCATGTTATTTGTACAGCTTCAACTTAAATCTGCTTTAGTTGTGGTAACCATGGGCCAGATACTTAATGTAAAGGTATACAGAAATTAAGAGATAGTGTCCTGTATCCCCAGCTTAAAGGTGGAGTGTACAATTCTTGAGTTCTGCTGTCCTGTTCTGCTCTTCTGCACTTTTTGTCAAATTCAGTACATATCTCCTTACTGCGTGCAAGGTCTTGGGTCTGTGTGTGGGCTGAGAAAAAATCCTGTGTTTTTATGCTGTCCCTGCTCTGTTTTCATATGAAAAACAGTCAGGGTCACCCTGTGCAACCAAAACTCAAAACACCACACCAAACGCTACACCAGCCAATCAGCTGCAGGGGTGCATTCCTAGGCTCCTCATGCACAGGCTCAGGTAGGGGAGGGGGAAGGGAAGGGAGAATGTAGCTGTGCGCGACTGAGTGAGAAGAACCGAACCGAGGCAAGCAAGCAACAGCAGAAAACGGCGGACGAGCCCAAAAGAAAACGCGTGGAGAGAAAGAATGAGTAAGACAGAATGAAGAATAGGACAAGGATCCACATCAGCAACTTCTTCCAAAGGTGGAGAGACTTTCGAGATTTGAAAGGCTTCAAGACCGATGTAGAGGCGGCTATATTTCTACTAGGGATGCTACAATACAGTCAGCCCATGGTTCAATACAAACCTCAGTTCTTGGGTCATGGTTTCAGTTTGGTATGCATTTTGTGCGTAAGGAGAAAAAAAAGCTATGTATTTTTTCCAAAATTATTTCTTTATTTGCCTATTAGCTGAAAAAAAAAATCCATTCAGACACACTCTTGCGTATTGTAAAATATAAAATAAATGTCTATTATAAAACTGTAGTCTGTATATATTTATTTCATTTTTTGGTGCTCTTTACCTTTTATGCGACATATATATGCTTCTCTGTAATTTAATAATTTTTTTCTAAATCTTCATAGATGAGGCACAGTGCTTTGGTAATTCTGAGTGCATTTCAGACTGGTTCTCAATAACCCAAAAATATCTCATTGGAACACAAACACAAATGTCAATAAATTAAACCATATTGCTGACATCAAACAATTATACGTGAAGTTTTGAAAGAATGTTCAGTATGAGATCTGCTCTCTCCTCTTGCTGCACTGCTGTCTGTAACGTAGCTGCTAGAGGGGGGCTGGTTGTTAGCAGCAGCAGCAGCACTGCACAAGAGTTTGGAAAATTTTAAATTTGTGGAAAGCTAAACTAAATGGTTAAACAACATACAAAGCTTTCTTTTTAGCTTGTTTCTAACAGTAAGCTGTTAGTTGCTGGGCTCACATGCTGTGCTTGTAACTGTCGAGAAACTGTAGGTAGAGATTGTCTCCTCTCAAAAATAAATGGACTAGTTGGTAAAACAAATAACGCTGTTTCATGTTAAAAATCAGTGTTTCTCCGACAGACAGCGCATCAGGAGGGAAAAGACACAGACTGGTGCTTAAAGAAATGCCTGGTTCCTCAAACTCTGCTCATTGAGTGAAATGAGTGACTGCAGCGTTGTGCTCAGCTGGGAGGCGTGGACACATGGTACGTTCACGGGCTGCTCTCAAGCACCGACATAGCCAATTCAGGGAGAAATACATTGAAACTAGTTACATAAAACTTGATGCAAAACTGAAATACCACAATTTCGAGGGGCGTATTGAACCATGGATGGCGTACCGTACGTTTCAATATTATAAATGAGAATTGTGGCATCCCTAATTTCTACTGGACATGTGAGAAACGTAACAAGTTAGCTAACATTAGTTTTGCCAACCTAACTTGCCCAGGAATGTTTATCCTTTACTCAGGCTGGTTACATGTAACTTATGGATCGTAGTAACCGTTGCCTTGGCCATGTGCGTGCATGTGTTTGGAAGGTGGGGCATGGGGGGCTCAGTGGAGCGTTACAGAAAACACGATGGGAGGGGGTTTGTTTCTTCTGGGGGCGTTCAATTCAAATATCAACCGACGTTCCCAGCAGAACTGGAGAAACGTATGCACCGCCTTTCGGGAAGCAATTCCTCTGCACCCTCCCCTCCCTGTTTTTTCTCCGGCTTGCATTTTATTTCATTTGTTTTCCCTCTCTCTTTTAAGGCCAGTTTACACCAAAGATACACAATGAGACAAAAAGGTTGCAGGGAAAGTTGCAGTGGAGTAAACTTGTCTGTCTTAGCTGGACTCAAGCCGACTCCATTTCCATTCAATTGTTCCCCAACTGAATGGAAAAGTAACTTTACATTTATGTGTAAACATGTCAAAAGTCCTCTTAGCAAGGTAAAAACAAGCACTATTGTGGACGCATCTGCCATTGCACATATCCTGCTTCTAAACAAGGTGAAGAAACAGCACACCTTTGGATGTGAAACATGGGAAATAATGGGACACAAGCTGATGTTTTAAGCCAAAAATCCAGTTTATCCTGTCTACAGGCCAACACTGTCAAAAGGTTTTTTAATATCTTTACCCTGGCAAGAGTTTTCCAGACACTTGGAAAACATCATTTATGGGGACCTCAGATGCTGTTTATGTGTGGACAGAAGGCCAAACCACAAAGTTTGTGGACAAGGCATAAGAACGTAAGGCACATAAAAACCGATCAGCTCATACTGACCTCACCTGTTGCTAAAAAGCGCAGCATAAGCAGCCAATAGGTACACAAGCCCCTAAAACTGAAATGACCATGACTGTCCGAAAGTCCTGTCAGGGTCTAATTACAGAGCTAAGAAAGTTTAGTGTTCTTTTTGATCGAATGAATTACAATATGCCGAAAGTACAGCTGGGCAATTAATCGAAAATAACTGAAAACCAATAAGGAGAGCTCCTCATTAACTTTATCTTGCTCATGTCAGTTAAGTCAGTTAATGTCTATGTCATGCTCACTCATGTGCTGTCACCCCGTCCAACTAACGTTTGTCTGTGTTCACTCAGAACAAGCTGGTTTCTGGAGGACAGAAACGCTGACACTGAGTCAACAAACACACCTTAACCTGACCAGCTCTTACCTCAAAAGAAAGCAGTGACAGACATGTGGACACATTTTGGCTTCGTAAAGATGGCACAAATGTAAAAGGCTAACTGTAAGCACTGCGAGAAAACCGTCAAACGGCCAAACGGAACACCAAGAACTTATGTAATCAATGTAAGCACAAAAAATGCATTATTAAAAAAAAAGAGAGACCAAGAAATGCTCAAGTGCTTCCTCAAAGCAGCTGTCACTTACACAAGCATTCACAAATGGGTCATAAAGATAAAATTTACTTAATGAGAAAAAGTATCTCAGCAGTTCAGCAATGTAAAATTAAGGGGTATCAAAAATATAATTGTTTAATTGTAATCAAGGTTTAAGTTTGAAATAATTGTGATATTGATTTGAAGTCATATCACCCAGCCCTAGCTGAAAGGTTGGTGATGACGCCAAAAAAAAACTGCCTACACTAGCTTTAAAAACCCTTTAAGACAAAGGAATCTTTACCTGTGACCCCTTTGTCACAGGTTACACAGGTCTTACCAGTGGTCACCAGTTCAACCAATGAAAATATTCTGTGTGATTAGAAAGAAGATTAAATAGATCAAATAACTCAGAAATTCATGTGAAAAGAGCAAAAAATAACTCAAATTCATGTGAACGAGCAAAGAGTAGAGGAAATTCATTTTCAAATTTGAATTCAGCATCCCAGTTTTAATTTCCTGAGCCCTTGAGACTTTTTTCAAAAACCTGAAACAGAAATACCACAAAATAAATAACTTCAAGTTTTCTGCAAACTTTAGGCACTGAAGGTAAAGTGAAGCTAAATTTGTATCTACTATCATACTTGATAGAAGAAAATCCATGTATCATTTGTTCATTTGATTTTCAATTGAGACTCCAAAATCAAAAACTGAAAAAATGATTTTTTATTTCACAATAAAGGCCTGACTTCTGGATCACACAAATAAAAAAAAAAAAAATATGAATGTTTAAATTTGGAACTGGGCCCATTTTTAAAATTTTAATAATTATTTCATTTTTTGAGTTTGAAGTCTCAACTGAATATCAAATAAACAAATGATGCGTAAATTTAAGAATGTGAACCTAATATGATTTTAACTGATTTAATGAACAAAATGATGTTTGGATTTTCTGGCTCATATACACAGATCACAGATGTCTTCAATAAATTAATATAAACTCATATTTTGCATTATAATTAACATAAGTGTCTTTTTAAACAAAACAGAAGGTTCTGGTTTTACTTTTAGCTTTTTATACTTCTTGCGTGATTGGAAAGAAACACATTTAAATGTAATCCAATAACAGCACCTATTACTGAAATATATGTTCTCATTGATAGTAATAGATACCAAACAAATACAGTGCACATATTGACTTCAAAAGCAGTCTTCTGACTGACCTGAATGTATGTTAGAGATACAGTGAATAGATCAAGATCGGGATTTTAGAGGAAACAACAAAGGTCGTTCTTTCCTGCTGAGGGTGAAGGCAGAGGCTTAGATCAGACCTGACATCAGACTGTAGCATGAGGGACAAAATGTACAAAATGTGCAATGTCATAGACTTTACTCTTGATGCATTAAAAGATGGATCCTGAGCACCAGACAACAGCAATAGCTTCAGAGTACAAGTAACAAATTACATTTCATCATGTTTTCTCCAAAAAGTAGGACAGTCATGAATGAATGAATAAATAGATAATATTTCTGACATTTACATAATTATATTTATTTTAAAAAATATGCAAACTTAAATTTGTGCTGTTGTTGTCCTTACTTAAAATCACAGTTTCGGTTGATAAAGACCTCATACTTTATGATGATAAATATTGTAAGGGCAACTAAAAAGGGAACTATGCTTTACAGCCATATGTAATATTTATTTTGATTATGTTCAGATTTAGCTTATTTTTAGGAAGATATTACGTGTAAAAGACAAACAAGCTTTATTCCTTTTCAGGAAAAACATGCAGAGGAGTTTGCATTAAAATTTCATGCAGTCCCCTTCTCTGTCTGCCTATCAGAGATTCTGTTAGTAGTCTGTGTGCAGCTTGAAGGGATAAACTTTTGCATCCTTTATTTGCTTCCTCAGTTCACACTGTCTGTCCTGCTACATTCTGCTTTGCATAAATAAACAACATGTTTGCTTGGAGACTGTTGCAATATGGGGGACTATGAGACAGTGGAGGATGCTCTGTGTTTTGGTCTTGGGTTTAATATCTGTGGATTTATCTGAATAGTGGTAGAAGAAGTACTCACTTCTTTTACTAGAAAAAGTACCCGCATAAAAATGTACAAATACTCTATTCTATACACATGTCTTGCATTCAAGACTTTACCGAAGTAATTAGTAACATCTAAAGTGGAAATGCTTAGTACAAGTATCTCAAAATTGTACTTCAGTGCAGTTACTTTATACCAGTTTAAATTTGGGTGCATGTACGTGAACAGATAAAAAATAATAATAATCACATCATTCATTTATCAAAATTATTTACTAAATTCATCAATTAGTTGTTCATTCTAAAAACATCAGAAAATACCAACAACTGTACGTCACAGTTTTTCAGAGCCCAAAGTGATGTCTTCATGTTTTGTTTGAACAAACTACACAGTTTAATTATAGAAACGGAATAAAATGAGTAGAAACTTGTAGAGAAGATGAAAAGTTTGGTATTGTGTTTGGAAAATGACAGTGAAAATCTATTCCTTATTTATAAGGTAGGAGAATTTACTTGTCTGTCAACTGTTTGAATAATTGTGTAAATCCCTCAGCCCCAGAATAGAGTGGAAGCCAAAGCTGTTATCCTCAGGTGAATGGGGTGAAGAGGGGTCACAGCCATTGCCTGAAATGACTAGAGGGGAGAACAGATTTTAAAGGCCAACAGAACCCCAATGACTGGTCAATGGAGATTGTGTCAGAGTCTGTGTGAGCGAATATGGTAGTCTTCCTGATTGAACTTATGCTAAGCTTCATTACTAGACTTGTGAAGAGGGTCTGATCGATATATCGGTTTGCCAATATTATTGGCTGATATTGGACTATTGCAGCTATTTGAGTGTTTTTGTTCTCCGATATGTGCAGATATTAAAACTAGAAAAAAAAAAGCTTTGTCCACCAGAAGGTGGTCAGTTATTTAATAACTAGTCAGTAAAGTGTTTTATGTTCTTGATTATACTCTGATTGATACTCTGCAATTATCCTGAGTTTCATCATCTGAATTGTTATGGGCAAAGGCAAAATTGGATTACTGGTTCATCACTAATTTGGACAATGGTCATGTCACTACATATTAAATGTACATCAGAATCAGAACCACATGTGAATGTATTATGGAACTAAAAGCAAAAAATAAATAAAAAATGTGTTGCCTTGCCCACACACTTCAGTAAAAACACAAGATTGCACTGAGTGTCCTGGAGCTGCAATGTAAACACAGTCAGAGGAAGCAGAGAATGAAAAATACAGTTCCCTTCATGCTGTACTGTCCTTTGTTTAGTCTCCTTCATTGGCTCCCAAGAGTTTTTGTCCATCTCCTCTGTGCAGCGATGATTTTCTTGATCATCTCTTACTGTGAAAACAGCGCAAAGCTTTATTTGACAGATTTGGGATGTTAGTCATCGGGCCAGTGGAATAAGCTAACTGTCTGCAATCTGCTCCTTCCTCTCATTTACTGATGTTATGTGTTAGTGTGTTGTGCATACATATGTGTGTGTGTGTGTGTGTGTGTGTGTGTGTGTGTGTGTGTGTGTGTGTGTAGATTGACACAGTGTGTTGTCAGCATTAAGCTGAACTGCTGCTCAACAACGACCCACTCTGCCTGTGTGTATGTGCGTGTGTGTATGTGTTTATATGTGTGCTGTATGTGGGAGCCAGCGCACATCAAGAGAAGACAGCACGGAACTGCTGAGTCACCATGGTGACTGGCTGGGCAGCCATGACAGGATTTTATTTACACATTAGATGCAACAAATCTGAAAAACGGGCAGCATGGCAGCAGGTTACAGCCTGTTTTTGTAAAGTTGTTTATTTTTATTTGAGAATTATTATAAGAAGTATTCCTTTTTTCACCTTATGTAGAAGGTTCAGTTAATAACAGATAAAAAGCCCAGAGGAAACTCCTTTAGCACGCTATCCATTATTAGTATCCATTATTTTAACAGATTTATATGACCATAAGTTTGACAATTGAATCATTTCTTACCTCAGTAATGGACTCTATAGACACAGTACATCATTTTATGAAGCAGTGTTGTGTGCCATCTAACCACACAGTTCAAATAGATATGGATCCTTACATCTGGGTGTAGGTAAACAAAAAACAGAAAACAAAAACAGATCAAGAACACTGTGAAATCTCTTGGTGTTTGGTGTTTTGAAATCAGATCATGGCATAGTAAGAATGTCAGGTAACACATCAAGTATCTGAGTCTAAACCTTGTGGCAATTGCTCAAATCAAAACATTTTGCATTAATTAATTGTGTATTAACATTTTGTGCATGCTTAGCTTTTGATGACAAACAGTTATTCCCGCAGCTTCTTGTCTTCTCTCTTACTGGTGCTGTTACACCAGTTGGTGATGCCGAGTTGCTGAACCGGCTTCTGAGAGCTGTGAGTTGGCAAAAGCTGGATTAATTTCGTTTTCTTTGGTTGACTGTGGCTGGCGGTGTTTGGGGTTGTTTGGTTATTGAAACTGTGATGTTATTTCCTCGTTTGACTGAGGAGAAAATACCCCGAAAACCCGGAGAGGACTTTTGAATTGGCTTCTTTTGCATTGATTTAATTGAACTGAACTGAACTGAACTGAGCTGAAACGAATGCCAGAAAAACCCACGGTGGATCTGTGTTTGATATCGAATTTGAGTTGGATATTTTTGAATGGAACTGCTTTTTGGCTATGAAATAAAATAACTTATTTGTAAACATTTGGGTGGTGTGCTTGTGTTTATTATAAATTGTGGGTTTGTATTTGCATTGCTGGGTTGCATATATTTTGTATTGCTGGGGGGTTAAGTGATTTTTTTGCATGATTCCTTTGTGGGATTTGTTCAAAGCATAAGGGTTTCTTATTTAAATTGTACAAACTGCTTACGCCTTTACTTACCATACATCCTGCTGAAAGAAAGACATGAAGATTTAAAAGAAAAAAATCACTAATGCCCAAACATTTTGTTTATGGAGCTTGTATTAAGAAGGATTGATGGAGTGAACACTCCATCGAACACCTGATTCAGGGCCACAAGTCTGTGCTGATATTTACCTACAGAGCCAATAGCAACCACTACTCTGAAATAAAGGCCATTGCTTAATTTTTATGCTTCATGTGTTTAGTGTGAAATAAACAATGACTCTTTGACTGATGAGAATTTCTATTTCAAGCGTTAGTTACAGACTTATTGTTACAGAGCAAGTAAACCTGCAGGAAATGAAGTGCGAAGTAAATGTTCTTCCACAAACTATTTTGATTTATTTTTGTGCTAATTGTCCCCTGAAGAATAACATTTTACCAGTATTACATGTTTTTTTTTCGCTGAGCTGAGTTCATTGGAACTTGTTAAAGATGACTTGATTATCTGTAGCGTTTTCTCCCCTGTAATGTTAAAACATAAGTATAAGCTCTAATATGTGTAGAAAAGTGTGTTGTCTTTATTAAGTTAATGTTGGACAAAATAATCACACAAAATCCTGCTAGTGTCGATTTATGTTCAGTACAGTGAGCAAACAAACAGGAAGTCGATGGAGATCAGTTAGGTGATGGTTCATGTTCACACACTTACGCACACAACAAAAACACCGCACTGTCTATTGATGGTACAGTAACCAATCAGTAGCAATGTGTGCATGTGTGCACACACATGAAAGAGAGGGGGAGAGAACAGAATAGATGATGAGAAGGACTTGTTGAGCAAACCAGCTGTTGCACTCAGAGGGATTAAAAACTCTGTACCCACAATCCCTTGCTCTAGCATATACCATCTCTACCCCTCTGAACCCAACAGTCTACTACATAATCATTTTATCCTTCAGAACACTGACATCCCTTACGCAAATACACACACACACATACACACAGCTTTTTAGTTACCATCAGCACCACATGATACGGTCAACCAAAGTTGTGTTCTATTTGAAGGTATTGCATCAATCCCACAAACTACTGACAGCAGAGTTTCTGTGAAAATGAATTGATTTTGGTCTAAAAATAGTTGTTAAAGGCTTGACTCAAGTGTTGGCTAAGTACATAATTTATCAGGTGAAGTCTTATTAGTGATAAAGCTGTGGGTTTTACAATAAAAAAAGTTTTTGAAATCAGGCCTGCAACTGATTTTCAACACTGGTTGATGTGCTTACTATGTTTTCGTTTAATTGATACGTCTACAAAGAGAATCAGCAAATAGATTTTTTAAAACAAATGCGAAATTTGAAAAATTCCGCCATAGGCTCTATTTTTGAAACTCAGACTGCCTCCTTAAACTTATAGGCAGGCATATTGATATGGTAAGTGTAGTTAGCATTTTCGAGTTATGTTGATTTTTAGCATGTTAGCTTATAACTTACAGTTGCTGACACGAGGTTAGCGGTTGTGCTAATGGTAACTCTTATGCTGAGTAAGGGCACATTAGCTAATGAGTGCCTAAGTCACACCCCTTCTGGTGGACCCCATGGGACCTTAGTACAGAAAAAATATGAAGAATGGTCAGTGGGGAAATGAAAATTATTTTCTGATCCTGTTTGACTTGTGCCCTGAATTACACATATGATGTCTGTCAATTTCAATGATAATTTTTTATGTGAAGAAAGTCTATGTTTGCCGTCAAATGGATGATGCATTAGCTTGTGAAAATGCGTTATTATAAAGACTACAACACCAGTTGTGTAACTGATGTCATAACATTTCCCCTCCTTTGACTCACAGAACCGACTAACTTCCCCTTCGAGTAGCTGCAGCTCTCAACATGACCCGATTTGTAATGGTTTTCACCTATTTTAGTACGAAAAAAAATGCTGTGAAATCTACCAAGCTAACAGCTATGTCTGTATTGATGATGTATATTGTGGGAGATGAAACAGTTCACCGAGTGATCTCAGAAAAAATGTTTTATTTTATTGTTTGACTACAAAATTGGACTTTCTTTACATGAAAAAATATCTTTTAAATTGCCAACCATTATATGTGTAATTTGGGGCACAAACCAAACGGGATTAAGAAAAAATAAATTGTCCCTCTCCACTGACTACCATTCATATTTTTTCTGAATTAAGGTCCCATGGCTTGGAAGTAGAGGGGCGTGACTTTGGCACTCTATGCGCCAGAGGTTTCTGGTTTCTTCCCCTACAATTAGCTTTTGAATTTGTGACACAACAAATTTAGCTTGCCTGCTTACCTTTGATACAACTCATCATAGTAAAGGTTTGATATTTTTTGGGGGTTGGGGATGGATAATCAAAATACTCTTTTTTTTTTTTTTTAAATTTTCTGTGACTAATTGATAATGGACTGATCCTTTAAGGCCTAAATTTCACGCAATAGAAATTTTAGGTGCATGTGGAATAACTACTGTCTTTGTATCCACATGGATCCTCCCGCAGTTTCAAGGATATTTTTTCCCGCCCAACAGTTGCATTTGCTGTAATTTGTAAGTGCAACACTCATGTGAATTTGTGAATTTCTTTTTTGTTGTTGTTCTGCAAGATTGATAATCTGAAATCCGTGGTCAGTTTTTCTTTCTTCAATGTTCATCCCACTTGTAGTGAAATTGAGATGTCATAATCAGGCAAGCGCAATTAGTAGCCTAGATTCTATATATGCTTTGTGTGATTTTATGTCAGCAGCCTCTCAGTTTAGATGCTTTACTGATGTGTGTGACAGCGCAAAATAGATAAAAGTCATTTTTTAAGGTAAAAACACAGGGTGCTTTCATCTCCCTCTGTGTTTACTCTTAGGTCTGTCAATTCATAAAGATATGAAGAGGTCTCCATAGCGTACTGCAGGGATGCAACGGAGCTTTCTTAGCTCTCTTAGTTCCCATAACAATCTATCAATGTAAAAGCAGAGGTCAAAGGAATGTCACTTTGATTAAAAATGTTGTAAACTTTCCATGTATGTTTTGTGATTTTATGGAAGACCTCTTTTACAGCCAGCGTGGGCAAATGGACAGAGG
>JAQFJA010073953.1:0-11942 GCA_029874485.1 Naso brachycentron
CAAAAAGAAGCAACCATAATAATAATAATAATAAGAAGAAGAAGAAGAAGAATGAAGGAGAGGGAAGGGATTTTTTTCCTCCCTTCTTCCCTTTTTCCCTTTTTTTTTAACAATAGCAGTGATAGTAATAATATTAATAATAGGGAGACAAAAAAGGTTAAAAAAAGGGAAAAATAGTAAGAAAATACTGACAAAATACTCAGGTAAAATAACTGCTAATATGTCATGTATCGTTGGGTCTATTGTTGGATGAAGAGGATGTTAGGGGGAGATGTGGTCATGTACATGGCATGTAATGTGGTCAAATGTTGTGTCCTGTTTTAAGTTGAGATGGAGTAAAAGCAGATGCCAGGTTTCATTCAAGACTGATATATTTTTATATATATAGTTTTATATAGTTTACTATTATATAGTTTTTGTGAGCAGTTAACTTTTGAGTTCTGTGAGGGAATTGAGCCGGTGACTGATGTGAGTGGATCTTTTTGATTTTTGAAAGATTATTTTCTTGGTGACAACCAGAGAAATGAGCGATGAGTTTTTGTATTTGAGTGGGAGGGATATTTGTGCAATATCTCCTAACAAGCACGGTGATGGTGACATTGGGATTCTGCAGCCCAGGACAGTGGAGAATTCTTCAGTGACAGTTGTCCAAAAGGCATGAACTGGTTGATACACCCAAGTGGCATGCAGATAACTGTCTGTGCTACCCAGTGTGCACTGTGAGCAGGTGTCTGTGTTAACTAATCCCATTTTACACATTTTACTCTGGGTGATGTGGAATCTATGGATGGTGTTGTATTGTATGAGTTGAAAATTTGTACTAGTGGTCATAGAAAAAAAATGTTTTTATTGATTTGAAAGTCGGGACTGGGAGAGAAAGACAAGTCTTTTTCCCATTTAGTGACTGGGAGTGATGTGGAGCTGACTGAGGTGGATATAAATTCATAAAATTTGGGGATTTTTTTTTTTTTTTTGAGTTTATGATTTTCAGAATTTCCTTGCTTAGTTTAGATGGTTGCAGTGTGTTACCGGTTATATTAATTTTAGATTTGACTACAGATTTTTTTAGGAACTGGTCTCTCCCAGTCCCGTACTTCTGGATCAAGGTGTTAAGAAATAGGAAATGGTTATTTTGAAAGAGGTGATGGAGATGAGCGATTCCCTTTTGTTGCCATGATAGAAAGTGAATAGGAGTGTTGTGCAGTTGGAAGTCTGGATTGTACCAGATTGGGGTGTATTTACATGGTGCAAGTGACGATTTAGTGATTTTGTTGGTTTTCCACCAAGCTGTCAGAGTTGTGTGGATTGTAGTACTCTTACAGCAATTCTGCTTCTTTATTGATTGTGGTAGGAGGGGGAGATCTGTAATTGAAGTACTTTTATATTGATATTGTCCTAATCCCAACCAGGAGCTATTGTAGTTGTGCTTTTGTGTCCATTTGAATAAATACTGCAGTTGGTTTGACAGGAAGCAGTTGAGAAATTTAGGTGCTTCTAAACTGCCTTCTGATTTTGTATTTTGTAGAGCTGAGAGAGAGATTGTGGGTTTTTTGTTGTTGCAATAAAAGTTAGTTGTTAACAGGTCTATTGTTTTAAACAGTCAGTGGGGGTTGTGGGGATCATTGAAAGTATGTAATTTGTCTGAGGGAGGGTCTTCATTTTAACTGTAGCTATTCGTCCAATGAAGTTGAATGGAAGTTTAGTCCAGCGTTTGAAATCATCTTCTATTTTTTTGAGCAAGGGGTGTACTTGAGGTCGAATAACTCTGACAGCTTGGAGGAGATGTTAAATATTTGATGTTGCCAGTGTGAAGTGGCATCTTCGGATAGTGGTACTATAGTTGATTTGCTACAGTTTATTGTATAATGTAAGATTGTGGAGAAGTTATTAATGATGTTAAAAGATTCTTGTAATGATACTGAGGGGTTCTGTAGGTATAATAATAAGTCATCTGCATATAAACTGATTTTATGTTGTGAGCTGGCATCCTGAAATTCTTCTATTAAATTGTTTTGTCGTATTGCTGCTGCAAGTGGTTTGATAAAAATGGCAAACAGTGATGGAGAGAGTGGGCATCCTTGTCTGGTTCCCTGGTGAAGTGTGAAGAGTGGTGAAGTGACCCTGTTTGTGATTACTGTGGCTCTGGGTGAAGTGTACAGTGTTTTGATCCAATGGACGAACGACTCTCCAAAACCAAATTTGTGTAGAGTGCTAAACAGGAAGGTCCAGTTTACTTTACTTACTTTTACTTCCATGTTACCAGGTTGAGTGTTTGCATGATTAACTGTTAGGTGTGTCTAGATTTGAACAAAAAATAAAAATTGAGTGTATGGCGGTGTGTGTGCGTGTGTGTGTATGTGCTCGTGTGTGATGTCGTAGAGAAGGGAATGGTGAAAACACAGATCATGACAGACAAGGACAAAGACACAGACAGGAGAAGAACAGAGATGGGGAGGAACGCTTGTGATTGCTTTGATGGGCATTACACAGTTTCCTTTTATTATAATTATTATTATTTTTATCACTATGTGGAGTTCAGTTTTAGTACATCACAATTTATTTTAGGTTCATTTCGATTCATTGTTGATTAATGTCCATTAATCCCCCTTTTTACCACTCAGTTCACTTTGGCTTCATTTCACTTCATTTAGAAAGGTCATAGAATGGTTTTCGTGTTTCTGAATAACTGTCCATCAATATATAGTCTGTCGACTACCAAGGATGCACATTTGTTGTTTTTTTTCTGTTTTCCTTTAAAATTGGTTACAGTATTTACCTTCATTCATTGAATTTCTCATGGGTATTGATCATTTAGTCCGAATGTGGTGCCTTTCAGTTCCTTTGCTTTGCTTTTGACTAGTTCTTTTTGCTTCAAATGTTCAAATTTGGCGATGATGGGTCTGGGTCCGTTATCTGTGTGTTTTCCGAGGCGGTGAACTCTGTGGAATGTTATGTTTTGGATGGTGTCAGGTGGAAGTTTCAGGTGAGTATTCATGAAGTTTTTAATTAATGCCTCTGGATTGTTGGATGATTTTTCCAGGATGCCTGTGAAAATTAGATTGTCAAATCAAATCAAATCAAATCACTTTATTGTCATTATGCAGCAAGCAAACAAGCACAACGAAATGTATTTGTGCGACCTCAGTCGTGCATGGATCGAGTTTGTAAGTCCAGAGTGACTTCTTTCATCAGTTTGTTTTTTTTTGTGACGGTGTACATCTGATCAGTGAGTGATTGGATGGCGGTCTGTAAATCCTTGTTTGTTTTTTGGAGTGAGATGATGTTGTTGTGCGTGAATTCAAGGCTGTTGCGCATGTCATTCATGTCCTCACGTGGTGATACAAGCAGATCTAGTTTTTTGTTTATACTGGCCAGGAGACTAACCTCAATTTCGGTGGTGGAGATGGTCGGTGTCTGTTGAGGAGTCCTTCTTTTTCCTTTTCAGGGGGTTTGATGTGTCCGGGGGGTCCATGATGTTTTGCTGGTAGTAGTAGTGGTCGATGTAAGCTTCCAGGTCTATTATGTCTTCCACTATCGGTGTCATCTTAGTCAGGTTGATGGTAGTTGATGGGCTGTGGATATGGTCTGATCCCGGAGGTAGTTTTACACCTTGAAATGAATTTTGTGTGGTTTAGTCTTCTGAGCTGTGTTTTTCTCAGCAGTAGGGCGTTGCCATGTTGAATTTCGCCTCCATGGTCCAACTCTCGCAATACGCACGCTCACTCACTCTGTCATCCCCCTTTCCTCCACTTTAGCTGGGATTGAACCACTAACCTTCTGACTGGTAGACACTGGCTTTAGTCCCCTCTCCAGTTTGAAGAATGTCGTGGAAGGTTGCATTCTGTTGGGCCAGGTAGTATTTTTCTACCACTGGTACTAGGTAGGTTGACAGAAAAATGTCATAAGCAGTTCTCTTGAGTAGCTGAAGATTCATCATCATAGAGGAACTTGATTAATTTGGTCAATCCATCTCAAAAACACAGCCACTGTAAAAGCTCTCCTCCTCAAATGCAGGTTTAAAGTTAACCTAAGATCACAGTTAAATTGGAGTTTAAAGTTTTTATGCAACAGAATTAAATTTAATCTTTGGTTTAGAATAACAGATCAAATTGAGCATAGCAGTAGTTCAGGCAGGCCACAGAGTCAAGCTGAGCTGTCATCAGCAGCAATCAGCTGATCAGGGAGCCGATCACCTGCTATCCATACAATTGACTAAACTAGTCACAGGCGTCTTATTTAAACTGCTGTTGCCTTTTCTATACTGCTGCTTTCTTTGCAAGCCGATTTGAGGAGAAAGACAAATTTAAACCTCTTTATAAACTTGCAAACCATCCCAATGCATGTTGGAGATCATGGACTGAAGAAGCCAAGTGAACAATGTCACCTGCAAGAAGCAGAAATGCAAATTCTGAGGTTCCCATACTTGACACACACAGGCACATGGACACATCCTGTCCATGAATATCACAAATAGGATCAAAGACACGGGGCAGTCTTGTCAGAGCCCAACACCCACCAGAAACGGTTTTGACTTTTTGTCAAGTATATAGACACAGCTCTCACTTTGGTTGTACGGGTGTCTGTTGGCTCATAGGAGCGGGCACTGACATAGGCCCTTTCTAAGTCCACAAAACACATTTAGACCAGATGAGCAAACTCCAGTGACTCCTTGCAGCTGCCTCAACAATGGAGGATTTGAACATGGCCCACTTGGATACCATGTCCCTAGCCTCCTCCACTGACAATGCTATGGTAAATGTTAGAGAAAACAGCTTGTGGAAATAAGTCTATACTGAATGTATGATGTGACAAACTTGTTTGACTTTTTTTTTCAACTGGTCTTGCAGCTAAGTTATTGTGCTCATCAGGTATTTTCCTTTAAAAAAATGTGTTCTCTTCATAATACAGCTCAAATTTTTATGTGTTACTTCCAGGCGTGAACCGTAAATTACTCTGAATTTAACAGGGTATTTGAACTGGTAAATGCAGCTACACTGAAACAATGGGGAACTTAAAAGAAATGGAGAAATACAGTGGTTTGTAAGTACTGGGTACCTACTTTGTATTTTAGAGCTATTGCTTCTAAAGTTGGGGCTGCAATGGGCAGCCGGGGCGCTCAGAAAATTGGAGTGACGATGACGAGAAGTGCAAAGAAACACCCTCTTTTATTGATTTACTAGTAGGCTAGTATTACAAATATTATCATAAAATACATTAACATTAATGTAAGATAACACTACTTAGCACAAAGCTGAAAAGAATGCTAGCTAGCTAAATATCAGGAGTAGAGCAGCTTCATAGCAGATGTACCTACCCAGCTCAACACTGACAGCTTATTAAGTGTTGAATAATGTTACTCTTTGCAGGCCAAGGAAGATGAAATGATAAATAAGATTTTGATATCCTAGATCTTATTAAGTGTAAACAAAAAAGGAATTCCATCGTACCGATAAAGCATGGGCTATTTTGTAAGACAATCTCAAAAGCATACATAAAGAAAGTTTGTAGCCTACATCTTCATATTCGCAGATTTAACAGATTTAACTACTGCACTTAACAAGCAAAGAAAAAAAACTTTTTTAGTTGATAGATTATGTAGCATCCGAGGTGTATGGGCTTGAAATCACTCTTTGTGGTGAACAAAAACACACAACTTATGCTCTTGGAGTGCCAGGAACAATGCCTCCATTTATTACTTTTTTTACTTTAACTTTTTTTTATTATTATTATTATTTTTTTTTTTTTTTTTTTAGCTGAAAGCTAACAGCTGCACCGTTCTGGAGAGGTCTTCGGTGTGGTCGTATCCCTTTCACGGGCTTTGTTATGTCTCCTGGAACTTCAGTGCCTCTTCATCTTCAAAATAGAAATCCATCATCTGAAAGTCTTCTGTAAATGCTTTGTCCATTTTCCATATCAAAAACAGTTAGCGCAGCTGTGCGAAGGCCATTTACTTCCCATGATGCATTGCGTCTACTTTTTCCGCTTCCTTCCTGTCAAAAACACAATAAAAAACATCACGTAATTACCTATACACAATTGTGTGTACAGGATATTCTTATGGATTTATAGTCATTATTTCATTTTTACACATATTATATGGCCTACAGACAAAGAATTTGACTGAAAATGACATCAGGAGAAGAACAGCCTATCTAAGGGATGAACCAATGCATTTCTGCCAAAAAGCCTGGAAAAAAACAAGTGGCATTTTTGTAAATATAAATATAAATAGTTCACTGTGTGTGACTGGGTTTATTTATTTGTTCCAAACTGAAAAGCATACTTGACAGAGCATTTTTCTGTTTTTAAAAATGTTTATCTGTGTTTTAGACCTACTGTAGCCTGTTTGCATTGTTTTGTTGTTGTTTTTTTAATAAATTGTTTTGATTCCATTTCCATTTTGTTTTTTCTTTTGTCTTCTGGTAATTTTACTAATTGCACATTGAAGTGACACTCCTGCAGCATACGTGTTCTGTTAGACCAGTCCTGAAAAATACAAAGTCTGTTACGTGATTATGCATTGCAGGGCTCAGGTTTTTCTTTCAACATCATAAAACAACATTGCATACCTACTGAATCATTCAACTGCGCCTGCTTCAGGCATTACCAATGGAGCACTGCTTCGTCTATCGCTTATACACGCCCCTCCTTACAAAAAGAAATGTCCCCATTTCTATGCACACGAAAAACAAAAACATAGCAGAAAAGAACAAGGATCACCCTGAAAGTAAACAGAACACAGGGGAAAACCTCTGCAAACATAAAACATGGTCATGTGACAGGCACTGAAGTATCCCAAAAAGAAAAAAAAACATCCAGGTCAGTCTGAACTGCAGACCTCAAAATAACATCACACAGCAGCAATAATCCCAACAGAACCGTATAACAGCAGACCACCCCATACACACACTCACCCCCCAAGTAAAAACATGGAACTAACAACACATGAGTATGTATACATAAAAGAGTCAGTCCAACACATAGTCCACAAATCCTGCTGGGGTCTGCAATAGCATCCCGACCCAAGAGGCCCTGGGCAGAGCAAGTGCATGCACAGGTAAGCCGCATGGACCCGCCTCTGACTCCAGATCTCAGTTCCAGGCTGCATTAGAGGGGAAAGATATTACAGAGCTGCCAGGGGAGCACCTTCCTGCAACGCAGGGGGTTGGGAAGGAGCAAGGACAGCCTTCGATGGCCAGCCATGGGGAAGACCACCAGCAGGTATTGTAGCCAGTCACAGTGGACGGTTTGAAAAGCGGGTTCCTCCCCGAAGGGGCTACTTATCCAATACATGACCCCCACCAGGCTATCTCTGTCCATTCACCCTTGCACCAAGTAAGGCCCCTTCCAGTGGGTATCCAGTTTACAGTGGCTGTCTGAGGTATTGTTTAACCACACAAGATCCTCAACTTCATAGGGCTGGTGTCTGATCCTGGTGTCATAGAAAGGCTTGCCACAAGGTTGTTGTCCCTTGCCAGACCAAATGCTGTGTCCAAGCACCTGAGGAGAGAGCCAGCGAAGCTCTCTATGCAGACATGCTCCTGGTGAGACTGCTCCCATGGACCTTACACCACATCCACGTGGTGGCCTCCCTGACACGAGTGAGGAAAAAGGGTGTGAACCCTGTACTGGAATGCATGCTGATATTGTAGCCAAACGCAACTTCTGACAGGTTGAGTCCCACTCCCCTTCACATGGCAGCAGAGTTTTTATGAACTGGTCCACCATGGCATCAGACTTTGGATTGTATGACGTGGTGTGTGTTTTCTTTACACCAAACATCCCACACAAATGTCTCACCATGTCTGATTCAAATGCCTGCCCATGTCCGTGTGCAGCATTTCCATCACCCCATGCTCCAAAATGCTCCTTTAAGAGACACTTTTGATCAAGGATGGCATATAGGTTCATGAACTTGTGTATGAGACGTGTAAGAGAAATGAAGAGAGCTCGCACACTGCAAGGGCTTCAGGTCGTGCAAAAAAGTTATTTATTTGGACAACGTTTCGACCCCAGGTGGCTCTTCCTCAGGTAGTTTTTTGCACGACCTGCACCCTTGCAGCATGCGAGCTTTCTCTTCATTTCTCTTACGCATGCCATTTGAGCTCAGCACCTGCACACACTGTTGCAGCGGATGTGCGTGTTTTTTGCCATTTTTACTGCCTCTAGATGTGACCAGCTTCCAGTATATCAGCTGCAACATGCTGAATTGGTCTCTCCGCCTGTGAAGCTCTCATAGAGGCATGGTGTCAGGGCACTGGGGACTTTCGCCTTTGACAGGTGTAACATCACTCACACCATTTGCGAATGTCACTGTGCATATAGCGCCCTTAACACACACCTCTTGCATATGCCAAGACACGTTCATAGGCCAGGTGAGCTGTCAGAGTGGTGCCATGCAGGTGTTACAGGACCTCAGAGACCAAGGCAGCAGCAGCAACAATCTAAGTAATTTTTTCTACCTCAGACAGCCAAACAACTCTGCGTAACAGTACATCAGTGAAACATTCGAGCTTGGTTAGAGCCCATCCCGAGGGGCCAAGGGTCAAAACCTCAAGGGACATGTAGACTGGGATGCAAACCGGGAACCTCTCATAAGGCAGGCAGCCACAGTATTCAGTCAGCTAAAGGCCAGGCCTGCTAGCAAGCGGACATGCAGCTGTTTTGATGTGTTACAATATCACTATATCCAGCCAGTATAGGATCATTAAATGCCAAATGAAATCTCAGTGAATTGTCTTTCGGTCATACTGTCTGACGACATCACAGGAGTTCCTGTGAACACTTCATGTCCTCATATTCTAGTTAGCCTATACTCCCACATGTAGGGACATTAGTCACACGTCATTAATTTTCCCAGGCCTCATGACGGAATTAGGTCCTGGAAGCTATAAAGGCAGCACCTGGCCGCTCTGCAGAGACAAAGGAGCAGAGAAGACTGAGTCACAGGCACCAGCTTGTCCTTTTAACAGAAAAAGAATTTTAAAAACTACATTATGAACAAAAATATATCCATTTGCTCTTTATCTCTGCTTTTACTGTTTAATCTGACTGGAGCCAAACCGGTTTCTGATCTGCAGGTAAGTTTACCTATATGCCTTTTAACTGCTAAAATACCAATACTGTAGACTATAGGCTGTAAATTCAACACTTGAGAGACACTGATGCAGTAGAGCGATGGAATCTTTTGAAGTGAATACAGTGATGAATGTTTCTGTTAGAATAAGGTCCGTAGGCCTGGGCTTTATTTTCCTAAACTGACAATTAATATCAAACACTGAGAACATTACAGTGGCCTTTGAGCGTCACAGTGACTGAGGTTTAATGAATGCTCTCGATGGGTATGATAAAAATCCAAGAATTCGGTTCATGTGTAGCCTTTTTTTCCCCCAACAGAGTTTCAAGCAACTGGTAGAGGCAGCGGGGAACAGCGCGCCACATCGCCCCTTGGATGAGATGCAGGTTGAAGGGAAGGATGGACATGCAGAGTCCGTGTCTGGAGCTGAAGACCCACACCCCTGGGACAACCCTAGCAAATGGGCACTGGCGGCCGAGGAAAACGTACTGTCACGTCTCCTCAAAGACCTCATATGGACATCCAAGCGCCGGTACAAGAAGGGTGGGCTGCGGAGCTGCTTCGGCGTCCGGTTAGAGAGGATCGGCTCCTTCAGTGGGTTAGGATGCTGAAGGTAGGAGCCAGAGAAATGCAGAGAGACTCTGATGATCTGGATCTGCGATGCTTGCTACACAGTTTTTGCATTCTTCTTTCATCATGCAACAGATGTTTAATGCTGTAGGTGCTGAAAAATAGGAGATGATGTTTTACTACAGACAACCTTCTTTCAAAGTGTATGAATGTGACAGCCTGTGTGTTGTGTTTGTAGGCCTGGAATAAAATGCACAAAATGTAGTTACAAAATGATGCAGAAAAATAAACGAAAATATCAGTGGTTAACTGTGAGCAATTGCTTTTTAATCAAAGAGGTATTGTCAGGTGCTGATCCTCTTTAGCTATAGCCTAGTATGGTTAGATAGTGCAAGACCATACATATTTGTTTGGTTTACACGCAAAAAAGAAAAAGTAGCTTTTATTGCGCAATATAGGCAGGCTAAGCAATACCTAGAGCTTAAGTTATTAGAAATCTACTCAAAGCCCTGATGAATAGCTTTTGTAGGTATTTTTTAGAAAAATTAAATTCTAATTAACTGAACTGACATCAAGACGCATTAAAGATTTCTATGTCAGTACAGAGAAATGAACCTTCTCGTAGCAGCTCGTTAACATTCAGACAGAGAGCCACACTCATCAGATATGAGCATGACACAAAACTCTCCTGTAATCCAGTGTAGGCTCAGTAATGCTGTGTGTTCTGTCAACAGGCCTCAATCACTCTGGATTTTTTTTTCCATCTGCACGTCATTGTGAGCACAACCAAGACAAGAGCTCTCCTTTCTCCAGCCTCTGACTGACACTTTGTCTCTGCTCTTCATAGTTCTCGTGCACAGAAGTGATTTCTCTTTACATACAT
This sequence comes from Naso brachycentron, assembly GCA_029874485.1. NCBI lineage: Eukaryota > Metazoa > Chordata > Actinopteri > Acanthuriformes > Acanthuridae > Naso > Naso brachycentron. The sequence continues at coordinate 10,530 of JAQFJA010073953.1, forward strand.
AAGCTAATAAATACTAAGTTAATGTAAATGTGTTAAGGCTGTTATTTATTATTTTTTTGTTGGATGAAGGAGTTGCCTTGTAATACCTTTTTTTTGGTAAAATAATTATTTTGCATAATAACCGAGTCTTATTGAATTTGTTTGTTTTTGGGGAACATTGAAAGTAGCTCATTCATCTCCAGAGGGAACATTTTCATGCTTTATGCACATAGATAAACTAATGAGTTTGATTGAAAACCAATTCAAGGTCGTTGTTTTGGCAAAAACCAAAGTTTGACATGGCATGACGTCACATAAATATTGCGTGAATACTGGATTTAAAAACTTATGCTTACCTTTTTTTTAACCTAAAAATAGAGAACTTAGGTAAAACTTAATTTAGCCTTCAGTCCCTTACTGCATCCATGCCTGTGTGTCTTTCAGACAGTAACAGAGCCCTGTCACTGGAGCTGCATGCTGAGCCATCCTCCTAAATGTTTGCCAGTGAGTGAATCAGTTTCAGCATTTCATGATTTCGACAGCGTAAAACAGCCTGTAGGCCTACAAATGCTGTTTGTCCTTGTAAGGACTTTTTCATAGTTGAAAACTAAGATCTCGTGGTCATTTTTGAAGCTTCAAATGCATTGATTTCTAGCTGGCATGTTCAAAAAACAGAAAAGAAATGGAAAAATTGGTAGAAACAATGCAGATGTATTGTAGTTTCACAGTAGGCTTTCGGGAACGGCAGACGTGTGCTCTGTGTCCACGGTGCTGAAAGATGCCGAGCACAGCGTGAGGTGAGAGACGACCTGCGTGCGAGCATCAGGCCTGTGTGTTCAGCAGCTGTGGCTGCCTGAACACTGAGGATTTTATCTGCTGCGGCCACTGAGTCTGCCAGCACAATGGCCAAAGGGAAAAACCATAGAAAACAGCTCCTAAAGCCTCCAGTGCATTCTCATTTTGTGTCAGCCTCGAGCACTGACACGACAGAGAACCTGGGAGGAATGAGTTTCCATGCAGGCTTTCTTTCTTTTTTCTTTTATTTTTGGTTGTTTTTTGTTTTTTGTAGTTGTCTTACATTATGTACAAGCAAGCAGTGATGACGAGGCAGTGTGAAGAGAAGGACAGAGTTGAAGAGACGCTAAGAGGAGGCACTGCGCATTGAGCCAGGGAAATAAATGAAGAGATGTCTCGCTGCTGCGGTCACTGACTTGTGATTCAAATAACAAAAAATGTTTCCAAAAAAAAACACCACCAAAAACAACAACATTATTTAAAGCCACGTTGGAAAACTCAGCTTATAATGCATGTCTTAGGTCTACTATTAAATTTTTATTATGTCAAGCTTGTATGCACAATGTATAATTTCAGCCTCTAAAGGTCTTTAAAATAAGGAAAACAAAGATATGAATCCTTTATCTCAACAAATATATA
>JAQFJA010073961.1:0-11941 GCA_029874485.1 Naso brachycentron
TCGTCACCTTCATGTTTAGTCTGTCATACGACTTAAAATTCAGCAGAGATGCAACAATAGCTGCACACAGCAGCCCACAGGTGTCAGCACTCGCTCAGACCGAACAGCTTTAGCACCGTCTCATCAGTGGCTGACAGCAGATCTTTGATCATGCCCAAAATCTGGGACAGGTTTCTTAAAGCGAAACTAGACAACTTTTTTGCCGTAACTTTGTCATTATGATGTATAACCTGATTAAACGGTGTAATAGTGGTTGAAAAATGACACAAGTCGCTGCTAAATTGCTCTCCAATAAGCCCTGTTTTTACCGTGGTATTATCTTTGCCACTGGGACGAGGGTTTTGCAGAAAAATGAAAAATCAGTGACGCTCTCTTTTCTCTCTGTCCTAATTTGCTGGTCTACGCTGCGCTTCTTAGTGACAGGTGACGTTGGTACGAGCTGATTAGCTCACCGTGCTCTGACACGCCTCTGCCAGCAACAGAGTGTCTGCAAGCCACACCGTCAGTCGGCTCGAGCTCCAGCCAAGACGGACCAATTTACTCTGTTGCAACTTTCCCTGCAACCGTTTGGTCTCAGTTCAAACTGAAGACAGAGCAACGACAAACAAAATAAAGCGCGAGCCAGCGCAAACGGCTACAGCACATTGGCTTCCCAACAAGTCTCATGCTACAGCTAACGTTAGCTTTTGTTGAAGTTATCTACTGCAACTTTAAGATGTTTTTAGCCAAAGGGGGAGAGTCTCTGTAAAGACGAGCTGCTTGTTCTCTCTCCTCTTCCTAAAGACGTACGCCAAGAGGGGAGAGGAGGTAGATCGCAAATGTCACCGCTTCGATTCAAGCTGTTCGATTCGACCCGTACCCGTTTCTCTCCCTGCTTCCTGTCTGTCTCTGATCTCTGCAAACCACTCCTGCACCCCGCTCATAGAAGAAACAGCGATTGAGAAAGTAAACTTGTCATCTCTCAAATCATTTTTGTTCCATGCTGACTAAATCCCAATGGAATGTGTGGCTGGTTCGACCTGTCATACTAAATTTCCATCCATCTGTCCATCCATCCATCCATCCTTGGCAAGTTCACGGTGGGGGCGAGACTCACGCCAATTCCAGCTGACATTTGGCGAGGGCAGGGTTTACTCAGAAGAAGTCACCAGTTCATCACATGGCCAATACAGAAGAAGAACCATTCCTGCTCTCATTCACAAATACAGAAAATTCAGAGGAGCCAGTTGACCTCACCGGCTTGTTTTTGGACAGTGGGAGGAAGACAAAGCACCCGCAGGTAATTATCCATCTACTTCAAACAGAAATGACGTGTGGCAGTAATGAAAAGCACAGTGACAGTGAAGGAATTCACAAACAAAATGAGCATGTCAGTGGTGATATCAGTGAATGTTAATTTACCCAGATCACAACTGGTTTGCTAACCCAATCATTTACAATCATTTACACTGTTTAGTGATCAGTTTGGAAACACCACTCACAGCTTTAAAAATGCTGTTACCTGTCGGTCGTTTAATAATACCATATCATTCTGAGATGTTTTCGCCTCTGTAACGTCTCACCTTCAGTATAAACGTCCCTGTTTATGGGGGGATGAAATGATCCCACCTCTGTACCACCTTGGGAGGTAGGAAGAGAGGCGTTACAGAGGTGAGATGGGATCATTATAAACCGACCAGAGCGCCATCGCAGAACAGCGTGTGGCGCCTGGTTCCAGAATGCTGAGATCAACATAAAAATCAAGCGCAGTCACCCCAATTTTACACTGTTGTGGGATCAATATAAAAATCCAAAGGTGTGATGATCGCTGGACTTCATCGCACCTTTATCATGGAATCCAAATATAAAAAGGCCTCGTGTGAGCTCTTGGACCATGATAAGTGCTCTTCAGCACCACAGACAGCGACACTTAAAGCTGTTTACCCCTGTCTGGAAATTTCAAACATCTTCGGCTGTTGTTGAAACACAAACAACATTCTGTTACCTTTGCTTCATCGTTTACTGGGACATCTGGCTCCTCCACACTACAGACATTTCTGAGATCCCGCTTTTGCTTGTGTCTTTCTTCCAAGATAACAAACACAAATAAAGATGAGGCACTGTTGCATCTAGTCGTAATTCCCGTTTGCTTTTATTTGTCACACATTCAAAATTCCTTGACATTGTGCAGTGAAAAGCTTATTGCTCCCTCCAGCACTGTGCTTGGAATAATTTGTATCAAATATAAAAAAAATGCAGTATGCAACAGAAAAAGAGAATACAGACCACACACACAATTTCTACAAACAGAAAAATATGCTAATGTCAGATATGGTAAAAATGCAAGGGTGGAGGTAGTTTGTTAATATCAGAGGTGGAGCCCATCAGGAACCCAGAGTGCACCCCCTGTAGGAGGCTGTGTCCAGCCCACTGCACCACCTGCACCACCTGCAGGCCCCTGCAGTCCTGGATACAGCTGCCATACTGGGCAGGACAGGGACCTTTGTTGTAGTTTATGTTGTCCTGTCAGTAATTTTACAGAAATATCTTTTGAATTGCTGCACGATGGTCGGCCACTAGGCAAATTTGGCAGCACTTTTCCACTTGTGGACGGTCCCTGAGACTTTCCATAAAAAAGGCTTACGGAACAAGATGTGTATTTGCCAACTAAGCAACTTAAATTCTCATTATGTAAGCCTTTTTTTAATTTTTAGAAAATGTAGTTGTTTATTTTTACACAAAAACACTTCTGATAAAGCAGAAGTGCCATATTTTTGTGGTTTTCTACACTTCTGCCCCCAAGTTGCAATAGGGGGAAATGGAGGGTGGCCTCATGCGACCCAGAGGCAACCCCCAAGTGGCCCAGCCACAAAACAAACAAACAAACAAACAAAAAAAGGCAGAGAAAAAACAAGGAAAACACACTGGATGAGACTACAGAAATTCCTGCAGACCTTCAAAGCAGCACGCCGTGTAGCCTACCAACCTTCAATCCCAGATAAAAAGCATTGGTGTGAAAAGTGTGTCTAGTTGTTGTAGTAGCCGAGTCCTATGATAAGACCTCGAAAAACACGCTGTCTCAACCCTCAAGTGCAAAAAAAAAGAAAACTGTTGGTTTAGCCCTGAGTGGACTGACAAGGACTTGATATAGTTTTTTTTTATTTTCCTGATGTGTTTGATTTGCAAGGAGTGTGTTGTGGTATTTAAAAAGGAAACAAGGACTAACATAACTCGCTTTTCATTAAAGTCATTTGTGTTGGTTTAAAAAAGTGTCATTGCCTGCTGTTTACCAGCTGCTGAAAATCCCTGGCCCAGCTACATTTGATGGTTTTAAAATCTGGCCGAATAGAATTTGTACTTTAATAACCCGTTGAAAAAAATATGGAAAAACATGTAGGGGTGCAGGGAAAAACAGCCACTACTACTAAAGTTCTCACTACCCCTCATTGCACTGGGTTTCTGCTGTCTGACCACAGGGGGGCAGTAATGAGACTTAGAGACTCACACACCAGAATGAGTGAAAATGAAGTCGCACCCAAACTTCCATAAAAATCATATTCATGCTCTCTTACCGCCGTGTTTTCTAGCACCAAGTTTTGGTTTTACATTAGAACAAGCTTCCAGAATGAGGTGTTGAGGTGCTGCTTCCTTCCAGTGTGTCTTCACTGTAAAAAGTTACTGTTGTGTCATACAGCAGATAACTGTGTCCAGGGTCCAAAGGTCATGTGCTATATAGTTTATTGTACCACACTAGTCTTGCAGGTAAAATACAATATATCTTCACTTTTAACAAGAAATGATTTACCTAATTCTGTCTGTTATCCTTGATATGCCGTTACCATGGAGACTTCAGGTATATGACACAGGAAGTTTTTTTAGAACAATGTATAGACTCATGCAAAAATAATCCCTCTCAATCGGCACCAACTAGAGGACAGGAAAGTAGAAGTGAATTTTCTTATTTTCATTCATCTTTGCTGTGTTCAGGATGTTTCTGGGCATCGAGCACTGGGCAGTGGACGTGTAGCCCCCGGCCAATAACAATGGACAGGAAGTACAGAAAAACGTAGTGACTACATCCCTCACTTTTCTCTCTCACTCCTCTGCTGCTCGTCTCTTTGACTGACACACACACACGACAAGGAGAGAGCCACAGTTGACAGGACGAGCTCAGAATTCACACAAAATCACAAAATCCAACGATCCAGCACCTTCCTGTATGATTGTGCAGTGGTGAGGGTGCTTTTTTTGTGTTAGAATGAAACTGAAGATAGCCTTTTATTTATATAAATGATGGCAGCAACGCTCACTCGCTTTATTCACTCTCCAGCAAGTGAGGCGGGAAGGGATGGGCCAATTCTAAATGATGTGTGTTTACAAACACTAGTTGATAATTCCTGCAAAATACCTTTAATGAAGCTCCAACATCTGACATGTAAGACTTGGCTGCTGAACAGCAAAATTTAAATGCAGGAACTCCCCCAAATTCTCAAATTGTCTATTTTACAACATATTTATTAATTAGTGAACAGCTCTGCTGCTGAGCCCCCACGTTTCTTGTTGTCCCCGATGTTGCTGTTGTTGTTCCTCTCCTTCTTCTTCTCTTGAGACCTGTGTGACTCAGCTGAGGACGAAGATTTTTACCTCCTCACACCAAATCAAACGAGACGCCTGATAACAGCCCATTCATTTGCATCAGATGTGTTCAGAGCAAGAAACACTGGATAAGGGATTTTTTTAAAGATATTTGTAATTTAAGATGTTTACAGTAATTATGGTTTGTTCATTTTTGCTGATGGCCTCTTTGTGTTTGGTGTAACCATGTGTAAAACCGCCCTCGAGTTCCCCTTCTTTAAATATTGCCCAATATGATCAAAATGTGCCACTGATGGCAAAGGTCGAAAGTTTAAAATCAAAGGGGTACAGACGGAACATTTAACACCTAATCAAGCGGCCATTATCCTGCCTGAATTATGTGACTGTGAGGTTTAATAATAATTTTGGTCTTTTCGGTTGATTAGTTGAACAACAAAAAAAAGAATCAGTCGTTTAAGTCATTTATAAAGTAGAAATTCTGTGGTACAATCTTCCTCACTAAAGTTTATCTCTATATTCACACTTTAGACAGTTTTTGAACTTGCAACCTTGACCTGTTGGTAATTTTTCAGTTTCTGCAGAGAAAAATACTCAGAAAGCTAAAACCTTAAAGCTTAGATAGTTAAAAACGACAACAACAGGAAGCTGTAAGTAACTGTTTATACATTTTCAAAATACAATTCTGTAGAAAACAATACATTTACATTTGTACAGATATCTTTTGTACAGTACATACAGCATTTACACATAAATATTGAGATATACAGCATTAAAGCTTTACAAGCTGCAGAATGTTGACATTTATGCAGTTTAGGAGAAAATAAAAATAATTTCTTCATGTTTGCTCTGGTTCGGTTCAACCATTTGGTGTATTTTCTGGTTAAAATGTGAGATCTTTTCTACCCTCTATTACATTAGAAGCAGTACAACCTCAAGGCCGGAAACCTGAGTCAGTATGAGATGGAAATGTTTGTCTTTGTCTGAAGTAAAATTAGAAATGTTTGATGGAACATTCCACACTGCTGCAAGTCCTTGGGAAGCATATAATGATTTAAATTACATCATAATGATTTTAATAACGTTTTTTCGGTATCTGCTTCTGGACAAGACAGACGTACGTGTGTTTTGCACGCAGAAAAGTCAAATGCTGTTAATTACACAGAGATATAAAAAAAAATTGGGAAAAGAGGCTGACAGTTTGTGAAATTATTAAGACACAGCTGCCCTCTCACTCACGACACTGACACTTTAAGTTCAGAGTATCTGTGTGTCTTTGGGATGAAATGTCCTGGTTTGACTGGTCTTGGGTGAGAAGATAAGAGATCTGTGCCAAAACTCACTCTCACTCATCCTGTCCTGGAAAAGTATTCAGAGGTAAGTTACCCTACAGTCCTTCACACTCTCACACCTTGTTGTTGACATTAGTGTGATCATACTGAACCGACAAAAATTCTGTATATCATATATTAATATACATATTTAACATTTTAATAAGAAATAATATTAAATATATGCTTTCAGCTGAATATAACTGTATTGCTGTATGTTTTTCTTTAATTGACTGTCCTTTATGTGAAAAAACAAAATAAAACCAGCTGTGTTTTGTGATGAGTGACAGGACAGTCTTTCTGTCTCACTGTGAGTATTAATATTGTCATCAACACACTTGCAGTCTTAAGCACTTGGGCACTTTTCTTGGCAGTAGAAATAGGTGACAGAAGCAAAAAACTTGGATTTTGGACAAGTAAAGTGTCACAGCACCCCCCTGTGGCCGAAATGCTCCTCATCCATCTGACTGTCTGTTACATCGACCCTTTGGAAATATTATGACACACTTCATGTTATCACTGATTATTCATTTTGCAGAAACAGAGCAGGCACCTGATTTATTTAGAGTGTTGGTCCATTACAGTTTGCTAGAATTTTAGAACTATGGTGGCCCTGAAGTGCCAATCACCATCACAAAGTGAAAACACACAACCAGGAAAACAAAAACAAATAGACAAAACACATTAAAAAGTAGACTAAGCATAAAAATAAATAGACTAATCAAAACAACAAATAGACTTAACAGAATAACAAACTGACCAAACAGAGCAACAAATAGAAAAGGCACACACACACACACACACACACATTAAAAAAAACACAATCACAAAAAGGCCAAACAAAACAATAAACAGATGAAACACAACAACAAGAAGAAAACACAACTGCAAAAAACACAATCTTTTGTTTTGCAGTTGGTTTTTCTTTTTTTGCGTGTCATCTATTTGTTGTTTTGTTCTGTCTGTTTGTTGCTTTGTTTTTGTTTTGCAGTTGTATTTTCATTTTGTGATTGTGCTTGGCACTTTAGGGCCACCGTATAGAACAGGCAAATCTTTGTCATAGATTAACATTTGGCGTGTATTTACAATAACTAATATTTCAGTGCACAAGGTAAGATAGAAGTCTAGTTTGTCTTGAAATAACGTTCATTAATGTTTCATTAAATTATGATGACTAATATTTTTTTTCTCTTCATTACAGTTGACATGAGCTTCTCACACAGTATCTGTTGTCCTCACAGTTAAAGTTATCAAGAGTTCTTTGCTGTTTAACATGAAGCTTTAAGGTAGATTCTGGTGCAGCAACACATGAAAATGACCTTTATTTGTCCTCCACTGACCTGTGAGAGGTGTGATCAGTTTTAATGTATCTAACAGTTCCTTTATCTGCGTGAGCGAGTTTATCTCTCCGTGTCTTTCATGGAGATGGATTACAGTTGTAGAAACTTCCCTGACTCTCCGTTTTTCTTCGGCTTTAGTTGTATTTTTTCGCGGTGATCAGGTGCTAATTTTCTTTGTGTAGGGCTTCTGTAGGCAGAGCGAGCCGTGATGAGGAAGAGGATGGCTGTGGTAGTGTTCAATCAGAGCTGGCAGAGTGGAGAAGGTCACTTCAGTTTCCAGGAAAATTTGGTCCTCCTGCTAAAAGAGCCACAGGAAACAGAAGACTTTAGTCCTGTGTTGTAAACGTAACACTGTCGTTATTGTTCCTTAGTTCAAAACATAAATAACTCCAATTTTGTACACAGTCAAAATATGACAGGAGTGTTTTTCTTACCTCTTGAAACAGTCGGTAGTTTCTGGCTTTGCCTATGCTGACATCCCACACCACCAGCACCTGAACAACACAACAAAATGGGAAAAAAAGTTATTTTTCCCTCAGGATCAGGTGAGGTTTTGACTTTTCTAACTTTTTTTTTTTTTAATTTCCATTATTTAGTTATCAAAACAAAACTTTCTGTTCACCTGCAATGACTTTGTCAGCAAGAGCTGTGCCGGCATAACAAAATAAATTCCACACTACAGTACATGCTGCTAAAGATAATATTAACAATAAGTTATTTAAGTAAGTTAACTAATTCCATCTAAAGACGGCTGGTTGGACGAGCCTAATATTACATATTGCCTAATAAAACAGGTGCGAGCTGCTCATTGAGGTTCTACTGGGGCCCCCTCGAACTTTTAGCTAGATGCTAATGTCAGTTTGCTAAAATGCAAAATATTAAAAAGCTGACATTCTAATGTTAGGCTTTATGTTATGTTCATCATCTTGGTTGAACATGATAGTGTGCTAACATTTGCTAAAAGTTAGCATGCAGAGAAGGCTGACAGAAAAGGCAGGTTTGCAGTTATTTCGTCATAAGCCAAACTACTGGAAAATTATATTTTAACACCCTGCTAGCATGGCAAAAAATGATCATGAAATCTGTGTTTGTATGCTTTAATTATTATTTTGGTTCAGATTTACTTATTAATACAACTGGACATCAGAACTATGTAACATTAGCCTTAGTTTCTGTGTTGGAGGACAGGATTATCAAACTAAGTCACTGAACACAGCAGGTTTTTATTTACCTTTGAGGTTTTGGTTCCTGAGTTTCGGATGCCGTACAGCCCGTCCTGTGGAGGGATGGGGCTCTCTTTGAATAACCTGCAGACAAACATCATTGACATTAGAGGTCATAAATAGAGACACGTTAATTTATCAGTAGAGATGAGCTAAATATTGGTATGAAGTGTGGAGAGCTAATGTGCAAGAAAGAGAGACTGAACAAAACTGTAGCAGATGTGTTTGCAGTCTTGCCTGTGGGCTAAATTGAAACTTAAACTAGTTTCAATAAAACGCATAAAAGAAAGAAAATAACAAAGACAATGTCAGTTAAATATTTCCATTAAATAATCCATAAAGAGAACACAGTATTCTTGTTTGCCACTGGAGGGCAGAAACACTGAGCAAGGCAGCAAAGCTGTAGCTGACTGAAGACATACGTCAGTTTACAGCTGAGTGTTGTAAAAAGTGTGTGTGACTTACTTTTCCACAAAACTGGTTTCAGTTGTCTCGATGAACACAGAGTCTGGCAGCTGCATCTGTGAAGACAAACATCTGGTTAAACACAATCTAAACATGTTAGATGTGAACTGATATTAAGCATGTGCTCCGAAATCCATGCAAAAAAAACAAACAGAGAAATGCAAATTTGTTAACTTTGACTTTATGTTCATTGTAGAAAGATTGAGATTAATTAAATCAATCTTGAGATCACACAAAGACAGTTACACACACACACACACACACACACACACACACACCTAAAGTGTGTGTGACCTAAAGGTAAATAACAAAAACTGGCTTAGAAAGAATTTCTGAACATCATTTCTACAAGCTCAAAATCTTATTGATGTTTATTTAAAGGGCAACTCTGTCTATTTTAAACTTTTTCTCTATCTATCCCTATCAGGGATATAATGTGAAACCCAACAATATTTTTTTTTGTCTCTGGGAAGCAGCTTCAGAATCTCTTTTCCCTCCTGAAATCAGTGACATCACTGGTTCCAAGAAAAACTACAAACTGTTCACCCCTCACCGTTCACCTCGCACTCCAGGCAAGCCGGCGCCATGTTTGTTTTGAGAGGATTTTCTGGCTCTGGAGGACTGAAAGCCCCTCATTATTAAAAACTACACAGTCCTGGTACATGTAGGCACTGCAAGAACAGCTGTGTGAGCAGGACAACTCAGAAAACACAGCTTTCTCTGTCAATGCAGCACAAACTGAGGAATTTATTGCTTTAGTTGACGACATCAACCATCAACCTGAATTGACAACCACATGAAAAGTGGTGGATTTTCCCTTTAAAACTTATATACAACTCAAACAAGCCTGTCAAGAATCAAAATCTGGATTAGAATCTGAAATACTCCAGTGATCTCTGGTTTAATAGCTATTCTACCTTATAAATACCATTGTTCCATCCTCTTAATAGGTGTGTAATGTGTTGACAAAGGTTTCTGATGAAAACACACACAGAAACACAACAGTTTTACTTTAAAGTTGTTTTGTGTGCAGTTTTAAAATCCTACACTGTTTTATTTCTGCAGGCGAGGAAGAATAGAGAGAGGTTCTTAAAGGAGACGAGGGAGGGAGACAGCCAGGTTAGACCAGCGTGTGTGCACTCCCTTATATCTGATGTTATTCTGTTCTCCACCATTTCCTTCCTTGTGGCTCCCGTGTCCATCCTGTGCCACAGAGCAACCCCATAATCATTCATCATTTCTCATAATACACACTCTTGGATTTCCACCAGTTGACTAATTTTGAAATCAGTAAACCTGACCTGAGATCACTGGTGTAGTTTGTGCCTTCACATCAAGTATGAGAAAAAAAAAGTGTCTTGTTTGTGAAAGGGCTGGGCATTGGCAAGAACCTCATGATGTGATATGCATCACAATACATGGGTCACAATACGACACAGCAGCCATTCCCAAACTCAAGCACACCCACTTAAAAATCGGAAAATCTTCTGGGGCCAACTCAACTTTAAAACCCCCAATCTGATCAAAATATGCGACTAAACTTCAAGACAAAACTGGCTGAATACGGGTCATATTAATGAAGAATGACACGGAATTTAATCACCCTGTACTGTCAGTTTTGATAGAAATATGTAACTGTATATAATTTTGATTAATTTCAAACTCAATAACAAAACTGAATACTGAAAACTTTCAAATGCACTTATTGTAAATGACCTCTCACGGCCCACATGCAGTACCGCCATGGCCCACCAGGGGGCCGCAGCCCATACTTTGGGAATCACTGTGATGCAAATTTCACAAAAATAAATACTGTGATATATTGCCGTATCAATTTTATAGCACAGATCTGATTTGTGAGCAGCACAGCAACCAGATCTTCCACTTCTTGTCGGATGGTTTAAAGCAGCATCTATACACACACACACACACACACACACAGTGATTCAGAGGTCAGCATCATTTATCACATCGCTTCAGTCTCTCTTACATTTTCATAGTCCTCATCAGACTCGTTTCCTCCTCTGTCTTTGGCCGGGTTTTGTTTCTTCTTGAACTCTGTGGGCGTCTCATCTGCCAGCGAACGGAAGCTCTGGCCCTCTGGAGATGATCTTCTGGGGAGAAATCATGTTACTGAGGCAACTTCAACCATATCAACTCGTTTTCAGAGGACACTGTCTGCTCCTTTTTAAAAGTATTCTGCACATTTGAGTCCAACTTACTGAAATGGGACCCCTGGCTTGTGTGGGAGCGCAGGCAGCTGGGGTTTGATGACTGGCACGGGAGGTTTGGGTACCACTGGAGGTGGTTGTCTGTGGGACAGGGTGTTTGACATCACAGGTCTAAGGGGGGACACTTTAGTATTCACAGAATGAGGATTCGGTGGGATCGGCTTGCTGCGGGGGTTGTTGCCCAGCGATTGGCTCCCTTCAGCCCTAAGGAGGCAGTGGGTGGGGCCATTTAGGACCATCCTGCTCTCTAATTGGTTGCAGATGGGCAGAGTGGCGGGGTTTTGAATCGATACGCTCAGTACATTCTTTAAGTCTCTCTTAGGAATCCGATCGATCTCTGGCTCACCCATGGACGCTGTCCTGCTTTGAAAAGTTCTCTTTGCGTTGGGGGGAGGAGGAGGTGGGCCTGTGCTGGGGTCCTTCAGTATGGGGAGAGGAAGGAAGGAGGGCGGGGGTTTTCTTGGGAGTGGACTATTTGGGATTCGGTGTGGCGGTAGGACTTGAGGAAGGTGACTTTTCGGGACACTGTGATTGGAGTCTTGACGGAGCTGGGACGCTAACGGCACTGGGGGAGGAGGGTAGGAGGGGGGCGGCCCCGTGGGTCGACCTGAGGAGGCAAAGACAAAACAATAACAATATTAATGATTAAGGTCCGGCTAGAGCAAAACTTTCCAAACTGTAATCATACATGACACATGACTTTTTGTTTTGCTTCGTCTGTTTGTTTGTTTGCTTGATTCTTTGTTTTTTGCTATCTTAGATTCCTCTCATATTGTAAG
>JAQFJA010073976.1:0-11939 GCA_029874485.1 Naso brachycentron
ATTATAGTTCGTGAATGTTTTGTAAATGAGACAACAGTTAAAATAATTACAATAGTGTGTTAATTCATTCTCCTTCGTACTGTGGGTAAATGGGGTTAAGTTTCACAGTACGGTAAAAATGTTGAGACCAGGAATGAAGGGGTGTTTGCAGGAAGAGACTCTTGCTCTGTTCAGCTGTTTGTGAGTGTTAAAAATTAAACAATTGATCCTGACACATGACCCGCATCTGTTTTCTTGACAACGCTGTCATTACAATACTAAGTAAGCCACAAGTAACCCAAATTTAAGTATTTAGGTACAGTACTTTAGTAAATGTGCTTAGTGACATTCCACCACTATTTATTACTGTTTTTTTGTGTGTTAATTGTGTTTAATGTTTGATTTGGTACTTTAAGGTAATGTTCATTTGTTTATATTTTATGTCAATTTTAAGCTTTTGACTTCACTTGCCAATAAATTCTGTGTTTCTGCAGCTATTTCAATTTTCTTTCTTTTTTTTCCCTTTTCTTTTTTTTTGCCCATGTCCTCTCATCCCCAGCATAGATCCAGCATGGATCCAACATACAAATTTAAAATCTAACTGGCCCCACAATGGAAGTCCTGGCGTATTCCAGCTGTAGTAGTGATGGAGGGAAGGAATGGTCACCAATAAAAACAGGACATTTGCATTTGCAGAAGTAGGAGGTAGACTATTCATCCTTGATAATCCAACACACTGATACCGATATTACATTAGAATCGTGTGATCAACTTCATCAATGGCTTGTCAAGTACAGCAGTAGGAGAATTGATCATTCCTTTGAATCAATCTGTCCTTGACAGATCATTTGTTACAAAAGAACAATGATTACCATGTGGTTGTATTACGCACGTCATTCTGGCATCAAGCACTCCATTTTTGCCAGTTTGTCATTTAACCATGCAGTAAAAGAACTAAATAATGGTCACCTTAAGTTGTTGCCTTGCCTTCCTTTATTTTGAAAGATTTGTTCCTGTTCCACACTGTGTCTGGTGAAACCTTCTTGTAATCTATCCCAGAAACATTGATCAGGTTTCTTTGTATTCTAGGTTTAAAGAAACAAATATTGTTTACAGTATTCAGTGAATAACAGTATGCTGTGCTGTGTGCATAGGCTGTTTTTAAATTAGACTGTTACAAATTTAGCCCTGCTGCTGGGGGCGGCATTCACTGTAACTTGATAGCAGGAGGGTACCATGTCCCCAGAGAACCAAAGGCTGCAATTTTTAGGACCGCCGTTCTAGGAACTTCTGTTTTTCATGACAGCGCCACCCTGCACTTTACCCTTCACTGCAGATTTCTTGGGCAAAAACTACACTCAATCCAGGACAGGAGACTGAATGTTTTTGATGCTGTATCAGACTCAGGGAAAAGTTGTTTGTGAAATGATCTCCAAATGTTCAGTTTGAACAATTATGCTCTTTTTTTGAAAGATGCATGTAAAAACCCAAGAGGGGAAATCCTTGCTAAATTTGAAAAGGTGCGCCACATGCTGGCATACTGCCAACTTTGTTCTATATATATATTATATTTATATATAGATAGATATAGATATATATAGATAGATAGAGATATATAGACATATAGAGAGAAAGAGAGAAAAAGAGAGAAAGAAAGAGAGAGAGAGAGAGAGAAAGAAAGAGAGAAAGAGAAAGAGAGAGATGTGTATATAGAAAATTAAAAAAACAATTCCAAATCAGGAGTCAAATTAAGATAAATATCATAAAATGTAAAAATCCTAACAGACAGCAGGCCTCAGAGGAGGAGTGATATCTCTAGGGCATTGGGCACCGCGAGTCTAAACTTCAGAGCAACGTCACTTCCTGTAAACATAAGATGTCTGGCGGAGCGGACTCACTGGTTGAGCTCAAACAGAGAGTTGGCTGCTGTATCGATGAAGCCAAAGTGAAGCTCCACAGACTGAGTCATGACATATGGAGCTGTCCGGAGCTGGCTTATGAGGAAACCAAGTCCCACGACAGACTGGTCGCTTTTTTCAGTCAGGAGGAAGGCTGGAAGGTGGACAGTCACTTCAAGCTCGACACCGCCTTTCGAGCCACCTGGGGAGGTGGAGGCAGCGAGCAGGTGAACGTGGGTTTCCTGTGTGAGTACGACGCTCTGCCAGGTATCGGACACGCCTGTGGACACAACCTGATAGCTGAGGTTGGAGTCGCTGCAGCTGTGGGACTCAAATCTGTCCTGGAAAACACTCAGAAGCTCCCAGTTCGAGTGCAGGTACCACAACGTTACACACCTTGTTGTATTTCAGTGTTTGTTGGTTATGAAGTTTGGCTACTTGGTTTGTTTGGACAGGAAGGATAAAGTTAAGAATAACTAGCTGGCTAACCATTGATAATTACAGCACAGTCCATTATTTTTAAAAAAAAACTGAGGTGCATTGCAAAAACTCTTAGGTACTGTTGGGTCCAAACATGGCGCTGTTTGTTGTTAAAACACTTGTCAGGTTTAACTCAGGCTAAGCCTAACTTACTCTACTATAGCAAACTTTTATTTTAGGCTAGCTAGCAGTAAGCTGCAAAAAAAGGACCAACTTGTTAACAGTTAACTTATAACGTTTGTAACTCTTTACTATGACCAAAGTAAGTGTAAACAATACTACAACCTTAAAGGGATAGTTCAGTATTTTTGAAGTGGGTTTGTACGAGATTCTTATGCATTGTCAGTCTTAGGGCGGCACGATTATTCGAAATTTAATCAAAATTGCAATGACCAACCGCAATTTTTGAATCGCAGGGAGGTGAAATATTTGTTATAGGTGAAAATTGTGTCAAAATACCATCTAGTTCAAATATTGCTAAACTGCAGAGTTGTACTGGCCTACATTTCGTATTCTACAGACCCTGTAAAAATCACACCATAATCATTTTGATATGCTTGTCAGTGGGAAAAAAAAGAGAATAGTGTAATGTAAAAATGATCATTCCCTCTAGTATCGCAATATCACTGCAAATAATCACAATTAGATATTTTCTCAGAATCGTGCAGCCCTAGTCAGTCTATTATCTTTTGCAGTTGGCGATCAGCAGTGCCACTTTTTGGATAATGAGGGAGGAATTACTGCACCGCAGGTCAGCATTGTGCTTTTGCAGACGAGGTGAGCAGAAAAAGTTTTTTTAGCTACATGTATAAATGGTTACCTAAAATATCAGTATCCATTTGATTGTGCGCTAAATTTAGGATTCTTTCACCGCTTTAGGTTGCTGCCAAGCAGCTGTTTAAAACCATTCTAGTTTCACTATGTTTAAGCCAAAGAGCTAATTTGCGGAGTGATGGGGTGTGCGGCAGTGGGCGTAATAAACGGATTGACTATGGTTAAAAAATTGTAGTGCCGTGTAGTGTCTGGCAGCAACTGGCTAAAAACTAACCCCATCTGCAACAGTAGAATTCTGACTTCTGGTGCAGTAATTTCTCCCCCTTCTTCTAAAAGTGACAAGTACGTCATACAACCCTACAGCCTTTTATTTTAATTTGATCTAAAAGAAATTAGAAATAAACTTCTTTTCTTTGGTCTGTGGGGAGTTGTTGGCATCGAGTTTATTATTTCTCCCTGCTGCTTAAACTGCTGAAACTCATGTAAACGCATTTACTTTTCCTCTGAAGAGGACCAAAAGGAGCTGGATAAATAAGGTTAACCTGAAAAAATATGACCAGTTTTAATGTCTGAGGTCAAAACTTTCCCTTGAGTGCTTGTCTTGACATGTATTTTAGTGAACCTCGTCCAGTCTTTTTGTGAGAGACATTTTTCTTTCAGTCTGGTCCATCGTCTGCAAAAACTATGAGTCACCATATTTCTGGACTTCTCCCCACAGGTGACAGTGCTGGGAACGCCAGCTGAGGAAGATGGAGGTGGTAAAATCGACTTGATAAGGGAGGGAGCATTCGAGGACCTAGATGTGGTGTTTATGGCCCATCCATCAAAGGAGGACGCCTTATACCTGCCCTGTGTTGCTAGGCATGAGTACGTCTCTGGCTGAACATTTTTCTTTGTTGTGTGTGCTCTTACGGAGCCCAGGAGGTGACATGGATGTGTTTTGTTTTGTTTTTTTTTTCAAACACACGTTTTCTTTTTCACCCACACATTGTATAATCGCATGTGTTTTATATATTGAACGCATGCTTTATGAATTGCATTGCATTGCGTTTATTCCTGTTTTGTGCACCTGTTTTATTAAAACGTGCGCGATATTGCTTAATTATACAACATATGCCATTTGTAATGTCGACTAGTATTTCTCAAACTGCTGGTCTGCAGCACCCCGCTTCAAATACATAAAATAACTGTACTTACCATGAAATGTGTGTGTTTACGGAGGTCTGCTTTTAACTATGAAAAATACTATGACACTTAGAAGACTTTGTAGGTTGCAGTAGTAGGCTAAACGAAACCTGTTGTCATGACACTGTCAATCAATCAGTGACTCTGCCAACGCTGCTGAATTACCCTGTCTGAGAATTGACAAGCTCGTACCTCGCTCTTTACAAGCCTACAAAAATTTTCATCCAGCTCTACTAGCTAGCCTTGGCCTGCTCCAAACAAAAGCATTTGGACGCTTATTCCAATACATCGCAGCAGAATGGAGAACAAAAAAAAAGAACCTGAGACAAAAAAATATTGCCCATTCAATCGCAAGTATGATTCAGCACACATTACGTTTGGTTTCGTATCCAGTGATAGTTGCCCACTATAGCCTGTGTGATCTACCAAATGGTTTTCAGGAATGAAGCTGTGGAACCATCAAAAATGTGCAGACATTTGGAGACAAAATACGCACATCTTAGGGATTAATCTGAGGACTTTTCTTAAAAGAAGATGAAATGTCCAACCAGAACAAGGTGCTGCAAAGCAATTCTTTGCCCGAAAAATTTCGTAAGTGGGTCTCAGAGTTTGAGGGCCATACGTTACTGGGCCCTGGCACAAAAATGTTTGAGACAGGCTGATGTAGACGACTCTTAGAAGACAACAGCAAAGATCCTGAATGCAGCAGTCTCATTTTAAATTTGAAACAAAACTTATAACTGGATGTCAGACTATCCTAACATCAGGCTTTTCATGAATGCAACACTGTTAGCAGCCAGTGTTGAGCCTACAATGGAGCTGCATGTAAAGTGGCCGCTTCTTGCCTCACATTTACAGGAGCCCTGTGGACTTTTCTTGTAAAAAAAAAAAACCCAAAACTTTGTTTACGTTCAGTATTTTTCACAAAAATATCCCATGTGTATTCTTCATGTGTAATCCAGCATTGTTTACATCCAGGTTACTGTTTTGCTGTCTTCTTCCTTGTTTTTAACGGTGCATTCCTGCATAATTTGCATGTCATCATCTCCATTTGAGTAGTGGAATAGTGTCATAATATTGACAGGAACATGTTTTCCACATGTAAAACGCTACTAGAGGTGTAAAACTCCAAAGGGGACATTTGTCTGCTCTCTAGAAACAGAGTTTGAGTTGTGTTTTGTCTTATGTTTTTCAGCGCAACTGTCAAGTATCATGGGAAGACATCTCATGCTTCTTCGTATCCCTGGAAGGGAATCAATGCGTTGGATGCAGCTGTGCTGTGCTACAACAACCTGTCTGTGCTCCGTCAGCAGATGAAGCCAGATTGGAGAGTTCATGGTAAAACAACCAATGAGTCTCTGTTTGTGTTGCTATGAAGAGCTCAGTGAGCTCGGATTAAGTCATATTGTGTTGTGCAGGTATCATTAAGCATGGTGGAGTAAAGCCGAACATCATCCCTGCCTACACGGAGCTGGAGTATTATCTGAGAACCCCCTCACGTGCCGAGCTTTCTGTCCTGAAGACAAAAGCTGAGATGTGTTTTAGAGCTGCAGCTTCTGCAACTGGCTGTGAGGTAAAACAAAAACAAAACAAAACAGAATTTAGTAATGTTTGAAAGGACAGAAAATAAACCCTTTTGTCATGAATTAGTGACAAGTCTTACATGTAATTGTGCATTGCTGTAGGCCACAGTGTCTTTTTTGATACTCTCACTAAGAATTGTCCGTGAAAGAAAGAAATAACAAATGTGGTGGTGATTGAGTTTGATGAGAAAACAGTGATTCTTTTGAAAAAATGTGGTCATTGAATGCATTTTGTGTCAAAGGTAACTTTAAACAGCGTGCCCCGGTAGCTCAGTTAGTAATGTAGGCACCCCATATATACAGAGGCTGTGTCCTTGCTGCAGCGGTCCACGTTCGATTCCACCCTCTGGCCGCTGTGCTGCATTTGCTGCGTGTCATTCCCTCTTTGTCCCCCACTCCCCCCTTTCTATCAGCTCTTCAGCTGTCTAAAAACAAGGCACAAAAGCACAAACAAAATCTAAAAAAACAGTTTTTAAAAGTGAACTCTACTGAGAAACATGTTACATAATGTGAAACCCGTACAAAAGTACAAGTTCAGCTTTGAAGTTTAAATAATATTTTATTTACAGCTTTTGTAGGTCAGTCCCACCAAAAGTTGCATTATTTCAAGAAATCACCTTGAAAATTTCTCTTTCTCAGGTTGAAGTGGAGTACGCAAGAAATGCATTTGACAACATGCTGCGCAGTGCTGCCCTTGAGGAGCTGTATGAAAAAAATGGCAAGGCTCTGGGGATGGACTTCACCACAGATGAAGACACTCTCACCAATGAATCTGGTATGTGAGCGGCTCTGTGCTGGAAATATCAGTGCTTCGAATAAAGAGGTGGTTTTAACAGTCATTAACATCAAACAAAAGCAAGAAAAAGAGTACACAGTTTTTACATTATAGAAATAGATATTAACAAAATGCTAGGGGTGTCCCGGTCAAGTTTTTTTTTTCACCCAATCCAAATCCGAGTCATTTAATACTGAGTATCTGCTGATGCCGAGTCCTGATCCCATACTTCTACAATGCATTAAGAATACAAAAAAATGTCTTACTTCCCTGTCGTTCCTTAATGTTCTGTGTTTTATTTAACTAAGAAAATAAACAACCACAAAAAAATTCATACAAAATCCAGCTGACAACATGTAATGGTGGTTAACTGATGCCAGGAGCAGTTTGGGACTGTGTGGAAATGTGACGTTTTTCCAGCACACACTGAATTCTAACAGACAGAGTGACAGCTGACTGACATGAGGAGTCCAGCACAAGTTGAATGCGCAGCGATAGATCAGGTAATAATGGCGATGTCTCATGTATGAATCTCTGAATCTTCTTCATGATGCTGCGTAGAACTTTGGTCACGGGTCATCTTCACTTCCTGTCGAGGCTCCGAAAAGAGCAGCACGGGCCTCACGGGTAAATGTACTAACGCGTTTAATAATAACCGTGTTTATATATTGAGGAAATGGATCAGCTGACTGATCGCCAAACACTGCATTTGCTTTTGACGTTTAGTATTGCCGTGGCAGTCACAGCAAAACATTCCGAGCAGAAACGCTGCTCCTGCTTCACGCGATGATGCTCTGTCCTCTCTCCTTCTCTCCGCAGAGCTCTGGTTAAATTTATGAACGCGTGTAGTGTCATGGACCAAACAGTCAAGGCACAAATGAAAATAACCAAACATGTTAATGTGGGTGAGTGACAAACTTAACTTAATTGTGTGGCTGTGGCTACAGCCATCACACACTCCCCCCCTTCAGGGCTCTTGCTGGGACAGCGAGAGAGGTAATCTGCTGTACAGTTGTCCTTTCCTGGAATGTGATGGATGGAGAAGCAGAAAGGCTGCATTGCCAGGTACCATCGTGTTATCCTCCCATTTGTGTCCTTCATTTTCTCGAGCCACTGGAGAGCCTTGTGGTCCGTCTCCAGTGTGAATTTTTGTCCCAGAAGATAGTATTTGAAAGAGTCCAGAGCCCACTTGATTGCCAGTGCCTCCTTCTCCACCGTTGAGTACCGGACCTCCCTTGGGAACAGCTTACGGCTGATGAAGGCCACTGGGTGCCGCTCCTCTGCATGGCCCTGTAGGAGAACAGCCCCCGACCCTCTCTCCGAAGCATCAGTTTGCAAATAAAATTGCTGTTGAAAATCTGGACTGTACAAAACTGGGCTCTTACTCAGTGACTGTTGAATGTCCCGAAAGGCTGCCTCTGCCTCCTCTGTCCATTGGACCTGGTTGGGACATCTGGATCCAGTCAAATCAGTAAGGGAAGCTGCCCTAGCAGAGAAATGGGGGATAAATCTCTGGTAAAATCCTGCCATGCCCAGAAAAGACCTAAGTTGCTTCCTTGTCTCTGGCAGTGGGCAGGACTCAATGGCCCGGATCTTATTCACTTGTGGCTTTAGCACCCCATTCCCAATGACAAAACCCAGGTACTCTGTTTCCGCTTTGGCGAAGACACACTTTGAGGGATTGATGGTCAGCCCAGCAAACTGAAGGTGCTCCAGCACCCTCTTAAGATGCTTGAGGTGCTCCTCCCAAGTGGTACTGTAAATGACAATGTCATCCAGATATGCAGCTGCAAAATCTGACATATCGCACAGTGCCTGATCCATCAGCCTCTGGAACGTCGCTGGGGCACCGTGCAGACCAAAGGGCAAGACGGTAAACTGGAACAGACCCCAAGGTGTTCGGAAGGCTGTCAGCTCCCTGGAGCGTGGCGTAAGTGGTACCTGCCAATAGCCTTTGCAGAGATCTATGGTGGTTAGATATTTGGCCTTCCCCAGGCGCTCAATCAGGTCATCAATCCAAGGAGTAGGATATGAATCAGATTGTGAGATTGCATTTAAATACCTGAAGTCGATACAAAACCGTAGGCTGCCGTCCTTCTTTGGAACCAAGACTACCGGATTACACCACTCACTTCTCGACTGCTCGATGATTCCCAGTGACAGCATCAGGTTGACCTCCTCCTTCAGTGAAGTCAGCAGACGTTCAGGTATTCTGTAGCTCAAGCGTCTTACAGCAGCTCCCTCTTTCAACACAATGTCATGCTCGACAAGATTTGTCCTTCCAGGATTTTCCTGAAATATCTCAGAGTTACATAACATTCTCACCTGGAGTTGCTTGTCATCCGGGAGGTGGCTGAGATCCAGGTCCAGGGAGGCAGCTGCAGGCAAATACTGCTCCTCCACTTCTTCATCCTCTGAAACCTTCCTGATTAGTAAAACCTCTGCTTTCCTATCAGGTCTCTCCACCCACTCCTTAAGTAGGTTTACATGCAGCGCCCTACTCGAGCGGGGTTGGCCTGGAGTGGACACTTGGTAGGTAGTTGGTCCAATTTTCTGCTGGATCTTAAAGGGCCCTTGCCATTTTGCTAACAACTTGCTATCATCACTAGGGAGGAGTATAAGCACCTTTTGGCCGGAGTTGAAGGATCTCTGCCGGGCTGATCGATCATACCAGGTTTTCTGGCGCTGCTGGGCCTCCGCCATGTGAGATTGGGCAAGCTCACTCATCCTTTCCAGTCGGTCCTGCATCTGGACAACATAAGAGATGATGTTAACAGTCCCCCTCCCCACCGGTTCCCCCTCCCAAGTCTCTCTCAGCAAGGAAAGAGGACCCCCTACTTCATGCCCATATAGCAGTTCAAAGGGAGAGAACACAGTGGAGGCCTGGGGTACTTCTCTATATGCGAAGAGGAGGTAGGGCAACCACTGATCCCAGTCTGTACCAGTGTCATTCACAAATTTCCGCAACATTTGTTTCAAGGTCTGGTTAAAGCGTTCAGTGAGGCCATCTGTTTGAGGATGGTACGGGGTTGTCCTCAAGCTCTTAATACCAAGCAGCTGGTATACTTGTTTTAAAAGAGTGGACATAAAGTTAGTTCCACGATCCGTGAGGATCTCACGTGGAAATCCGACTCTTGAAAAAAACTGCACCAGACAGAAAGCCACTGATTTTGCTTTTATAGATTTCAAGGGAAAAACATCAGGATATTTTGTGGCATAGTCTGTTATTACAAGCATGTAACGGTTGCCTGTTCTGCTCCTTTACACTGGGCCAACAATATCCATTCCCAACCGCTCAAATGGGGTACTGATGATTGGTAGGGGCTGGAGTGGAGCTCTGGAAGGGATTTTGGGAGAAGCCTTCTGGCACTGAGGGCAACTTTTACAAAATAGGGCTACCTCTGCACGCAAGCCCGGCCAATGGAAATGTTTTTTAATGCGAGCAAAGGTCCCATGCTTTCCCAAATGGCCAGCCCATGGAACCAAGTGCCCCAAAGTCATCACAGTTTCCCTGGCTGCTCTAGGAACCACTAGCTGAATGTCTGAACCCTGCTGACGATAAAGGATACCACCTTTCAGGAAGAAGTCCTCACGGCTGCAGGAGGCTGGGTCAGTTCCTTGTTCCTCCATCTTAGCTCTCTGCAAAAGAGGTGCTAATGTTGGGTCATTCTGTTGCATTTCAATAACATTGTTAGGGATTCTATAACCCAAAGGCAATTCAGGCTCAGAGCTAGAAGGTGGTGTTACCACTGTATGTTGAAATTTCTCTTGCCTCCTCTGTCTGCGTGACTTACGAGACTTCTCAGGTGCTGTCTCCAGATCTGCATCATAGAAAGGTAGGGTACTCAGTGTCTGAGAAGGTTCC
Organism: Naso brachycentron; assembly: GCA_029874485.1. NCBI lineage: Eukaryota > Metazoa > Chordata > Actinopteri > Acanthuriformes > Acanthuridae > Naso > Naso brachycentron. The sequence continues at coordinate 10,540 of JAQFJA010073976.1, forward strand.
TCCAACTTCTTAGTTCGAGCTCTGGTCACTGCCATGTTACATGCCTTGCTGGAATTCAATAAATCAAACAATATAGGCAGATCTCGACCAAGCACAGCAGGGAATGGCAGATTATCAGCAACTCCAACGTTAAGGAGATACGCTTGCCCTTGCACCTTAACGTACATGTCTGCTGTTGGATAGGGCCTTTCATCCCCGTGCACACAACAGACAGGAACAGCCTCATTGGTGTTGATAATATTTGATGGAACAAAATGCCTGTGTACAAGGGTCTGGTTACTGCCTGAGTCAAGGAGGGCCCTGAGTGTTTCACCATTAACTTCTATTAAAGTCATTTTTGCACATTGGTCAAATTTAACTTCAGTTTCAACACTCCGTGGTGCAAAACACATTTGGGTTATCTTTGCTGGGTTTTTGGGGCACATTGGTTTTGTGTGGCCTTCCATCCCACAGAGATAACAAATCAGCATTTTAGCAGAGGGCTTTGAGGGCATATTAGCTGGCTGGTTCACCTTTAATGGAGGCTTACCCCCACTTGTGGTTGGTCCTTGATACTGCTGCACTGGCTTGCGGCTGTCCTTCCTTTCCCATGTGGTGTAGCCCCATGGCTGTCCTGTCCTCCGTGCAGCAATAAACACATCAGCCAGCTTGGCGGCCTCGGCAGCAGAATGAGGATTGCACTCTTTTATCCAAACCTGCAACTCAGGGGAAAGCATTCTCAAGTATTGCTCCAAGATTATAATCTCCCCAACTTCCTGGACTGTTTTACCTTTTGGGTTAATCCACTTCGCGTACAACTCCTTCAACCGAGCATACAACTCCTTTGGGCTCTCATCAGGGTTTATATCAAGGGAGCGGAATCTCTGTCTATACGTCTCAGGATTTATGTCATACTTATCTAGAATGGCTGTTTTAACTTTATCATAATCAAGGGATTCATCAATGTCCATGTGTACATACGCACCTCTAGCTTTGCCAGTGAGTAATGGTAGAAGATGAAAAACCCAGTCATTTTTCTGCCACCGACAAGCCAGTGCAATGCGCTCAAAGGCAATTTAGAAATGTTGAATATCATCATCATCCATAAGTTTTTCCCAATTTCCCAATTTGGGAAAATCTGTCCAGTGTCCTCCTCTCCACCACCTCCTCAAAAATGTTGAATTTGCAGCCAATAATGGAGCCAGGCTTGTGGTGTCGCCGGCTCCAATGCTGCTCCCCCAGCACACTGCAGCAAAGAAGAGTGCACTGGCAACAACAGACTTGCTGCACACGTTGAATGATCTGAGCCTCCTCAGGAAATACAGTAGACAGCATTGATGTTAGTTTTCCAGTTCAGTCTGTTGTCTAGGTGTCCGAGGTATTTGTAACCCTCCACCACTGTGGCATTTTTCCCCAGAATA
>JAQFJA010074005.1:0-11935 GCA_029874485.1 Naso brachycentron
CTTGTTACTGCACACACAGTCCAAAGAATGGGATCTGTCTTCTTGTCTGGAACTCAGGAGGGAGGAAAATAACAAAAACAAAAACAAAAACAAAAAGCTGGTGTATCCCTTTAAGATAGAGGAAAACAGCCTCTGTTTCACTCCAGATTTTGTAGTGCGAGCTCTCAGAATGTTTTCATTGTAAATTGATGAGCTGTGTCCTATAGGATGAGGACCTGTTAAGATTTTAAAGAGTTGCCAGTTGGAGAAATGTTCAGAGCTGGTGCAGCTTTGCTCTGTGCAGCAATCTTCTCATTTAAACTTGATGAAGTGAAGAAAATCTGACAAGGAATTCACACAGTTATCCACATTCCCACCTGGGAGCTGAGCAACACAACCACTGTGATGGATTGGCTGTTTTGTGTCTTGCTCAAAGGCTCCTCAGCAGTAATTGCCACAGAGTAAAGCATCATTAAAGAGCCTCCATGAGTGCTTGTAGATGAAGGTTGTGTGTTGATGCGGTACCCATGTGACACAAAGGACTCGTTGTCAAACAAACAGAATGCAGATTAATAGAGATTCTGTCAGCTCACAAATCATGTTTATACGACGTTTGTCTTTTGCTGGTGGGCAAAAAATTCTGGTTATGTACAGAGGAGCAGAGGAGTTGGACTTTTCGCCCCCGAGGGAAACAAATCAACCTTTTTATGTGGGTTTCACCTGCATGCTGCTTCATAATTCACTTTTCAGAGAACAAGACACGTAACCACACACAGGGTTTAATATAACTGAAAGCAGGGCTGCTCAGCTGCCGCTGTGGAGACCTGTGACTGACTGTAACAGACAACTTAGAGTTGAATTAGGCCAATTGAAAATCAGTCAGCTGTCAGTGTGAAGCTCAGTTTGTGTCTGGAGTTTTGTTAAAGGGCACCAAAGTTATTTTGCACGTGATTAAATTTACTTGCATGTTATTTTGAGGAGATGAGCAAGAGCTTCCCAACACATAAACACCAACTCAACTCTTCTGACACTTGATGGTAACAGTTTAAATCAGTGAGGGGTTAATTGTAATACGGTTCAGCAGCACCATAAAATGACACCTCTAAATGAAATTAAAGTTAAATCAGCAGCTGTCTAAAGCAGTTTCAGCAAGTATTTAACCTCCAGGAAGCCAGGATTTGTTAAATGTGGTAAAGTGACACTGAAACTCCTCGGAGGTTTGAACAGCAGGACAGAAAGTTTAATGCAGCATCTTTCTGAGCCCTGTTACAGATATATCAGTCTCAGTGTTTATGTTCTCTGATGTTAAAACAGTTTATTTGAAGCAGAAAAAAGGCTTGGAGACGTGATTTAAAACGGTGTAATTGCATAGTTTGTACAGCAGCAGTGTAATAATTAATTAACAAGTGACGCGTTTACTGTTCAGTGCACTGATGTTTGGAATAAAGTCTGTTCAAATGTCAGAGATCCTGCCTACATTACATATCGTCACAAGGATTTGATAACCACATATTTCAGCCCATATTTTATTTAATAATAATATTGACAGATATATCAGATATTACAATTTCCTTGCTCCCTAATATTGGCATCTGCATCAGCCCCAAACACTTCGAATTGATTGCTTAATAGTAGAAACTGGTTTGAATGATGCAGGCTGCCGATCTCATTGTTTTCTGCATCAAACAGTATTGTTGCAAGGATTAATCAATTAAGATCGATAGAAAATTAATTGCCAACTATTTTTATAATCAATTAATCATTTGTCACTTTTCAAGTCAAAAAAATAAAAAGAATTTCTGTTTTAGCCTCTTAAATGTGAGGATTGTGTGCTTTTCTCTCATTAATGAGAATAAATGAGGCGTCTTTGTATTGTTTGGACAAAAGAAGTGAGTTGAAGACGTCACATTAAGATGAATATTTTTCACATTGTTTTCACATTTCTTGAAATAAATGAGGAATTGATTAATTGCTAATGAAAATAATTGTTAGTTGCACATCTACTAAACAGGAGAGACATTTTGCTGATTTCAGTAAAGTAATTAATTGACTGGATAAAACAAAAGTTCTGAGGTGAACGTCGAATAGTAGCTCTGTGATCAGAATCATAATGATCACTTACATTGTAGGTTGAAAACCCATTAAGTTTTTTGTTTTGTTTTTTTCTTTCCCGGTGAGTAAAAACAGACGCACTGCAGATTTTTTTATGGATGCAGAGCTGCAAGCCTTTATTTCGAGTTGTTTGTAACAACAGTGTGATAAATCCATGAGATGTATCCTGTGACATCAGTGACTCAGTGTTACTGTGTGGTTCAGGCTGCCAGGCTGAAAGTAAACATACATCATAATTATATTTTTCCTTTATGACATTTTCACTGTTGTTACAGTGAAATAATGCTTTTAACTTCCATCAGTTTAAATACTTTGAGAGCAGAATCTTCACTCTTACAGCTAGGCTTCAGCAGTATCCAAAATTTCATATCACAATATTGTCCCACCCAAATATTGCAACCATTTTCTTCCGCTTTAAACTTGAAATACTGCCAACTTGGTGAGCTGGCGTTCTTCTTTGAAACTAAGGTCCTCCATGTCTGTATATGAACGTGCTGCATGCATGCCTACATCCTACCAATTGACCTGGAATAACCTCTCCAGCTCGTCAAACAGCAATGCGCGTTTCCTCCGTCGCCACTTTAGCTCTGCATTCTTTTTCTTTTCAAAGTAAAGGCCAGGAGATGCCATTACAGCTGTGCAGTATCCATACTGTGAAAAATATCACACATGACGACAAAAATCACAACGTTCAATAAAATCTAAAATCAGCCCAAGCCGACTTCCAACATGGCCTCTTGGTAACAAATGATGGAGTTGCTCAATGAAAAATTAAAAAAAAACTGTGAATGCTGTGAACATTTTTAGTGTCATTACAGATTTTTGTGCCAGCAACTGTTGGACCTCTTAATTATTTATGCCTTTTTCAGCTGTTAATCATTTGCACATAGAAGTTAAAAATGGACACAGTGGAGATTAAAAGCACAGGCAGTATTTTTACAGTCTGAGAAAATAGACATACGGGGAATTGCCGCAGAGATTGAAAAACATTTATCAAATTTCTTCCCTATTTATTGTTATGATCAAATGTTTCATATTTTCAGTTTTTACCAGCTTTAACCTCTGTGTTCATAATCAATTTGTCCAACAGAAGATTCAGATTGGATGGATACACGGTGCAGACAGGTTTTTCTTGTCTTTTCTTTTCTTCTTTTGATTATTTCTTTTCTGTTCTGGTTATTTTTTTCCCTCTGAGAAAGACTTCTCAGTGCAAAGAGATTTCCTTTTGTGGTGGTAGAGGTGCAGCTGCAGGTTCTGCTGTAAAACTGTCCCTTACTCCTGTTATTGTTATGATGAAAGGCTTCAAGAATTCACTCTGTTAAGGACTTATAATTACAGCCCAGTCAAAGAGATTCCCAGAGTAAGTTGTAAGGCTCAGCGGGGGTCAGGCTGCGGGTTTGTGCTGGTACTGAAATAAAAGTTTTACTCATTCAGAAATTCCTCACTGCAACTCATAAAAGGGAAAGAAAGAAAATCACTTTTTTAAGACTGTCTATCGATAAATTCCAGACAAAATCATCAGGGCTCAACGATAAGAAATACCCGAGGCAAGTAGAAACCTCTTCAGGCAAAAAAATTTTGCAGCTCACATGTAAGAGCAAAAAGTAATTAGAAATAATTAAATGCATATTTTTTTCCAGAGCTAACTAAGCAGGGAGGCATCCTGCCTCCTTCCTCTTGTTGACACTTTCCTATCAAGTACATTAATATGAACACAGCTAGTTCTGTGCAAGATTTACCAGACGAGATGATCACAACCAAAAACAGACCCCTGAGACAGAGAGAAACAAATTAAAGCTTTGTTTATGGTCGCTGCAGTGTTCTCTGGGCACGCCAGTAATGATGCCGTCGCGCTTGCCAAAGCGTTTGTAGTTAGCGCGTCGCGCACTGCGCTATGCTCCGAAACGCTAGAGGGCGTACACACAAAATATTCTATGAATAAGCAACAAGTTACTGCGTGTACAGGAAGAACATCATTGTCCAACATGGCTACACTATATACACAACAGCTATATTTTTGACGCGAGTGAATTCTCATTTTATACTCTAACTTGTTATTTTACAAATAGGCTATGCTAATAGAATGTGGGCTAAGTATAAGAATTCTTCATTTCGCTGGTCTAGGAAAAACAGGTGCCAAGCTCTCCACTTTGCAAAGCAGTACAGAGGCCGTCTGAGTCCAAAGCTGCTGCTTATGGTAGAGGAAGCGTTGGGCAGTTTGGAGGTGAAAAGCTGCAGTTCGACTGCGCAGATCAATCAATCCTTGGTCTCCCTCTGACACAGGTAAGTTAGCACAGCAGATCCGGTCCAATGATATCCTCCCCAGAAGAAGTTCACCAGTCTCTGCTGAAATTCTTTGACGAGTGTGTCCGGAGGTTCTGCAACTGTAAACCGGTGCAGGAACATCGAGGCAGTCAGGTTGTTAAGAACCCTCCCCCTGTAAGACAGCTGGGGCTGGATCCATGGCCACCGAGACAATCGGGCACAGACTTTCTCAACCAGACCCTGCCAGTTTTTGTTCTGGAAAACATCATTCCCAAGTAAAAAAAGAAAGAAAGAAGAGTTGTCATTGTTCTGTTTTCCCTGAATATATTTTGGTTTTGAACATTTTGACGTAAATAATTGAAGACACCTGCGAGTCTCATCTGGCTCTTTTTATTATTTTGCTGAATAAATCTTTCTTTTTCCTCCTCTTGAGCCTGCTGTTGGCTGGGAACACGTTAGCAGGGATGCAGGCTTGTTTTCTTCGTTAACCTGTTACTGTGGATGCTCTGATCCATCATGGCCTTGAGTCTAAAGGTGAAGTGAACCTCGGCTGCGAGTTGTTGCTTTTGGCCAGCGGCGGGGTAAACCTGCAGCTTTTGGTCGGGCTTGGCTGTGTGTTTGATCACAGTAATGGAGAAAATGTCAGATAAGATTCAGTAAGCACAGGCAGCCGTCCCCTGACACCACAAATGGATGGAGGAATGACACGGGAGGATTAAAAAGGAGGAGATACTAGGGGGCACAATGAAAGATGGAGCTGGAGAGGCGTGGAGAGGAAGGGTAAACGGACAGAGGGATGTTGGATGGAGATAAAAATAAAAGGTAAAGCAGTGGGTGGTGACGGGTCCACACAGATCTGATCATCTGCAGCTTCGGTTGCTCTGGTTTCCTTCTCTGTGGCAAAGTTAAAGGTTTATTTGAGAGCAGGTCAGACTTTTGTCTGCTGCTGCAGGATGACAAGACCGCAGGGAGTTGCTATTTAATTCCTGCGATGTTTTAGTCGAACAGTAACGAGCTCAGTGTCCTCACATGTGCTTGAAATCTCTCCTGCATTTTTCATCCTCTCACAGATCGTCAAATTGGTTTGACATTTTCACCAAAAGCACGATGGCCCCATTTCTGGGACATGTCCACACAGCTCGCTGTACAACACGTTGCCTTTGGGGAGTTCTTAAAAATATCAGATTTAGAAAGTACGCAGACGTGCAGGCATGGCTGCATGCCACCTGGCCGAGTGAGCGAGCGAGTGAGCGAGGTGAGAGACGAGGACGATCATCCTCTGGCTGCATGCTGCTGCGATCAGCATGATTGTAACGAAGGTGGAGAAGCAGTGACTGTTAATTTTCTTTATCAGCAGGGAGTTGTAAAGCTCTGCTGAATGATCTCATTGTGCCTGACGTGGAGCTTCAGCATTCAGGTTTGTTTTTCCAGAATGCAAAGACAGTGTTATTTCATTTACTTTCCTGCAGAAATAAGGCCTGACTATAGGAGATAAAGAGGATCTACTGTTTTATTAAAGGGCAACTGCATGTTGTTTTTGTGCTGACAGGAGCAGATGGTGAGAAGTAGGTTTTTTAATCAGTCAAAAAGAAATTGACTTTAATAAACTGACAAATAAAAAAGATTTAATGATCCGTACAGCAACAAGCAGCAGCAAACTAAAGAACTGAGCAGGAGGGAAAATGATGAATTGAATTTACCCCAGAAAATTTCACAAAAAAGTAAAGAAATAATATTTCATGTGACCATCTTGGACTTCCCAGTCAGGAAATGTGGACTTGATAAACCTACGCTTCTCAATCTGTAAACTGTTGACTTCTGCCAAACCCTCTGCTGCTCGTCTGCAAAGCACATTTGGCAAGATTTGATGCTGAAGCGTCTCCAAGATATCCGTAATTTGATTGATTTATTTGGTTTTATTTCAATGTTACATTCTTTTCATACTCCTGGTTTTTACCTTAAATTCTTAGATTAATACTAAAATAATTCTCACCAGTCAACACCTAGGGGCAAATAGAAAAATGTGCCTGTGTCTGTACACACGGAGCGCCCCCCTCTGGCTGTATTTTGCATTGTTTTAGTTCGCAGCGGTGCGTTTCTGGGCATCAACCTCTGGGAGTGTGGTAGGTGTGAACCCCTCAACCTGTAACATGCAGGCAGTAGGGTTGGGCAATAAATGAATTTTTCATGGTAATTCAAATTAATTTGTTTTGACAATGATAAAAAATGAAAACCGTGAAAATCGATTTTCCCTTTAACTAGGGTAAGTACGGTAGCCTACGGCTCTCTCTCAGCTCTGGGCTCTTATTTTTTATAAGTGAAGTTCGGTGAAAGACAAACTGGCATTTCATTAATCCCAAATTGGGGGATTCATCTTTGTTTGATCAAACCTTTATTTAAAAAAAAGGTTTAGTTTGATCAAAGCTAGGTGTGCACTTTATTCCCAGTAGGGAAATTCATGTTTGTTTGAAATAAAAACATTATAGTTGAAATTATTCCTTTGTCTTTTGTAGTTTAAAAAAAGCAAGAAAAATCAAAAATTGAATGTGGTATGAAATCAGCGATTTTATTTTAAGGTAGTATCGCCCAGCCATAGCAGGCAAAATACACTGTGAATGCTGTGAACATGCTGACAAACAGTCGGCCAGACAAGGTTTGCCAAGTCTGGCAACGAGGCCGGTCATTTAAGAGAAGCCAAAAGAAAAAAAAACAAAACAAAAACAATGGCGGTGCCTGCATCATAGAAAAAGAAGCATGGCGAGGGGTTGAAAAGTGATGCAGAGTTAGCCAGAGTTAGCTAGCTGGCTAACACTGATACTTATCTAGCCTATAGAAATGCATCTTGCCAGTCTAAGTTAGTTAGTCGGTCCCATGCCAGCAGTGTAGTTCTAAATTGCCTCCCATTCAGTTAATCACTGCTGAGCTGTCCGATGATGTGAAGTGTTTACCACCATGTTGCCCTCGCCTGAGGAAAAGTGTTTTGCCTCTGGCGAACGTCTGTGAGACTCATGAAACCGCTGCATCCCATAATTCTGCTGCAGGAACTGGGACGCCTCGGGGTTGATTGGATGTATCTTTTAATTTTATTTCGCAGAGGAGAGGAATGAGACGTGCCTCGTTAGCTTGGCAAACACAGGTGGGGGGGTGGGGGCTGGGGGTTGAATGTTGTGTTTACAAAACGCAGCTGACAAATCCCATAGAAAACTTGTCAGTGGGCCTTTAATCTTCCTCTTCTCCTCCTCCTCATGATGCCACAGGGCTTAAACACATTCAGGTGGTCGTCACTCACAAATACAGCTGAAGACTTTTTCTCATGTAATAGTTGGAGGCTGTCAGAAGCAGCCGCGGGTTGTGTGTTACTGTGTGCTGTTTAAATGAGAGACGCTCAGTTACTGAAGGTCATCAGCTGCCATTTACTCTGCTCAAGTGTCTCTGAGACCTACTTCAAAGTCCACTTTGTTGCTTTGTATTTTATCATGGCAGCTTTGGCTCAGTGAGTAATAAAGTTTTTGCGGCTTGATCTCCGGCTCCTTCTGTCCATTAGTTTCCTTTAGAAAGACACCCGAGAAGTGTAAATGGCAAATTGTAAAGTGTTTTACATAAAAGTGCTCCCTAGGCAGTTTCTTTAGTTTTTCTAATCACGATAACTGATCTAACAGTTTAGTTTTTTATTAAAACCAGCCTTTCCCCATGCAGAGGGCAGGTCACAGACCTGAGATGTAAAAGCTTTTCCCGAAACCTTTTAGTGGTTCGTTCCAGATCAGTTAGAGAACAAAAGGTGATGGTTCATGAAACTGCAGCTGAATGTGTGAACTGTGTGTGAGTCAAAAGTCAACCTGTCTCTGTGGTCAGAAATAACCTGCATGCAGAGAAATACGATTTGACACAAGCACACTGTGGAGACACTGAGCAATGTTCTGTGAATGTCAGAGTAGATAAAAAATCTTAATCCCAAAAATTAGTTTCTGGTGCATTTTGAAAAATTGTCACTAGAGAAAAAAAATTTAAAAAATCAATTTGACTTCAAGAATTGTGATGACGTTTTGTTCTCTTTGCACAAAAAAAATTGTTTAATTCTAATTTGAATTAAAAAATGAGTTAGTCTTTCTTTAGTTTTCTTTTCCCGTCTATCCGTCCTTCTCTTCCCTTGGTCGCAGCTTCTGATTTTCCGTCATATTGATCCTTGTGTGTTTGTTGCAGGTCAAGTGTGAAAATCCTACAGCACACGTCTGCAGTTGGTTGTGTGGGTGTCTCTCAGATTGACATTTCTGTGTAGAACAAGTGTGTAACATTCGACATGCAGTGGGCGAAGGTTCACTGCTCTTGGACACAGACTGAGAAGTTGAGTCAGTAGGATTAATTGCTCTCACAGGAAGAAAAAGTTTTGTTGATGGAATTGAAATGTCTTTGCTTGCAGTCTGTAGATCTTTATGCTGCTGAAACAGTTTTTGGAAGATGCCCTCGTTGAATTTAACTGAACATGATTTTAGGATCCATGCAAAGTAAATAATCCTAAATCCTAAGCAGCTGTTTTGTTTGCAAGGGAACAAGGCACAAAAAACCAGAAGACAACAAGGTATTTGTACAATAAATAATTATTAACATAAAAGCTTTGTGTTCATGTGTTTCCAAAGATACTGGAAGCAGAAGGTTAAGTCTTCTGATGAGATGAAAAGCAGCACAGAGTGGTGAAGTAATGAGTACTAAACCAGGAAGTCAGTTTGCATGTTAGCACTTCCTGTTCCCTTGCCTCAAAGTGTGTTTTTTTGAATGGGTTTTCAGTAAATTGTCTGAAATAAGGTCTGTGGTTCACACAGGCCGAAGATATTAAGACATTTCCTTGTGAGACATAAAATACGTCAGTATAAACCCAGTTTTGAACTTTCAAGATTCTAGATTCATTTATTTGTTGTTTTCTTGTACACTTGCATACTTAAAAAGGGAAATATCATTTCACTCTGCCTGCAACAGTACCACAGAGAAAGACAACGATTAAGAAAAAGCATCGTAAAAAGGGCGGTTGCTAACAAGTGACTCAATGAGACGACAGTGTTTGTTGGGGACGTTAGACGTCATCATGTGAGAAAGGAATAAAATCTGTAATATCTTTGAAAAAGGATGTGAGACGAGCGATGGACACAGCCATGATCACTAGCTAGATCAGGTCATGCTAAGAGGAGAGAGTTTAGAAGAAAAGTCAGCGCGCTGAATCAAATGAGAAGCTGAACGCTTCGAAGTGGCCATGTTTAAGTCATGTGACCATGATTTAGTTTGTTTATGGCACAATAACTTTTTGCTTCTGGTTCATTTACGCTTCAAAAAACTCAGAGGTGGTGTTCATCTGTGAAGATTATCATAAGCAAAACATGAAATGCTGACGTCAGACTACATCAGATCAGCCCAATAGCAGCCTTACCTGGAAGACGTAGGGCGTCAGGTGGACTCAGAGACAATCAACGCGCATCGGGCGAAACAGTCGATCATTTCATTTCGCGTAATGGACGACAACTGATGCTGCATCTAGGACGCCTCACGACCTCATGGCAGAAAGACCGGCACGTTTGATTTTTTGTTTACCTCCCATGACGGCTTGTCAGTAGTGGTAGTCAGTGGCGAGCTCTTCCTTGCTGGTGACGTCACTGACATCGTGAACTGCAAATGATGATTGGTCGGAGAGCAGTGTGTAGTCTGTCACGTCTCTCTGCCGCGACACAGCAAGAATTCATGACTCTGCAATCTCCTACTCTGACACGGTGAACATTTTAACAGACAGAAAGGTTGTGTGGTCCGACCTCGGCACGAGTATCATGAACTTGTGTTCATCACAGAGCTGGTTTTCAGAGAGAATCCAAAATCCTGTTCAGACATCCCATAGGCTTGTTGCCAAGGGAACCAGTGCGATGATAACTTCTGGGTTGGACTACAAACACACATCATCCCTTCAGCTCTCTATGAATGTGTCCTAATATTCTGAGCTTATTGTCCTAGAGCTGCAACGTTGTCCTGCATATTGTTTACTGAGGTGATGTTCATCATCACAATCAGTTTACACCATGAATGCTGTCGGGGTTTTTTCTCTCTTCAGGTGTTTTTTTCCTCGAAACAGTAACTTGACACCAGGCTGAAAAGATGTGCTTTGCTGCTCTCTGTTTGAAAGGTACTGGCCTGGGTGGAGTTTGATCTGTGACCACACCCAACGCTGATGTCACAGGTTTTGGACATCAGTGCAGTGAAATGACAGGAAGAGACAAAATATGGGATTTTCATGGGGTGTTTTGTTACTCAGGAGAGCAGATTTCCTGTGTGTTACCATGAGGTGCAGTGTGATGAGTGGATGTACTGAGTTGTGTTGTCTTTGCCTTTGATTTAGAATGATCAGACTTGGCCTGATAAAGAGGAGCCACTGTAAGGAGGCAGCACCAGCAGCCATTTTTGTCCTAACATACTTTCAGGTTCAGGTTTCAGTCTTCAGCTACGCACATTTTTCTCCTTGCTCAGCGAATCCCCCAATGCCTTTTGTCTAATCATCAGACTTGAACTGTGTGTTTGTTCTTCCTCTTCTGGAACAGGTGGAGAGCAGACGGAGGTTCAGGTTTCCAAACAGGATGCAAGGCTGCTCATCAGTGACTTCGACCCCTCTAAGGAGTATAATTTTAGGATTGTTGCAGTCCATGGAGGACAGCAGAGCAAACCACTGCAGGCCAAACATGAAGGTGGGATACTTTCACTGAGGATTGAGTTTAATCCTGAAGAGTGAAGGCTGATGCCAGTGAAGTTGAATATCAAGCAACACTTTGTAACTTTGACCGCAACCCGTGGCTTTGAAAAACTAAACTAAATGATGCACGTTAATACGTCGCACAAAACAGCAATTTTAGTAAAACTGGGTCAAATTTTATGGAGAACATGTCCTCTGGTTTTCCCTCTGATGTCCTAAGACTGCCCTGCCTCAACTGTGTGATTCCCGGATGTTCAAACAACAACAACACAAACAAACAGCTTGTTGAGCTCTCTGCTGTGGCTGTGAATGCGAAAACATGTTGAGCGAGTTGTTTACTTTGTTTCTCTCTCCGTCGTGCTGCAACCTGCTGATATTTACTCGTCACACTGTGCTTCAGGAAGAAAAGAATCTACTCACACACCTTGTAAACAACATGTTGAACACAAAAATCAGCAGGTGCTGAGTTTTTTTTTCATGTCAGGGTGGAAAAATCCTTTGACTTCACTTTTTGAAAATCCTGCTGCTCTGAGAAACATCACAGCGTTGTCATGATTTGTTTTTGTTGCACCAGTGAATGAAAGTCAGTGTCAAGCAGCACTTCTGAAATCTAAATTTAATGTGGCTGACGTTCGTCATTTAAACAAATACAGTCATTGCTGCTGTTTGTGCAGAATTAGATATTTATTTTTTGTTATGATTTAACTGACTGACATATGACAAACAGATATTAAGATGCCAAAAGAATAATAATGAGGAGCCAGTTGGTAATAAAACATAATTTATGAGTGTGGATGAATTAAGGTCCCATCTGGACTAAACTTCATAACTAGGTGTGTAACAGATCAAACCTTAACAAGG
>JAQFJA010074041.1:0-11929 GCA_029874485.1 Naso brachycentron
GCTGGGTGGAGCAGCGCAACAAAGGGTGTGTTATTAAAGATGTGCGAGCGCATTGCAATGTTTGTGTCATTTTGAAGTGACCTTGCGCTTTTGCCTCCATAAGCCCTAACCAGGTCTAAGTGCAGCACAGCTGTCATCTCTATTTTCATGGCTTTCGTGGGCAAGAGCACACATGAACATCTACAACCCCACAGGCAGGTTTGGTAGATGTCCTCTGCGTTTCATCCCACTCACATAAACAATCAAAATAATAATTGTGAATGCAACGTTATATTTCAGTTAATCATCTAATACTAAACTGAGTCATATATTGAATTGAATGTGAATCAGGTTGATGCACATCATGACGTACTGGGCAGCGGTTTTCATAACACTGCTAATATTAGCTACCTCTTTCCAAACCAATTTGACTTCATCAGCCTGTGGAGGCTTACTAGTAGTACCATAAATTCGGCGAGGAAGAGCCTGAACCTTCAGACAAGTACATCAGTTTCCTCCTGCGTAAAGTTTGGCTGGTGGCAGCTGTCTGCTCCTTCTCCGGCCTTCTTAAAATTGATAATAGGCTGCGTAACAGAGATCCTAGGGGAAATGAAAAGAGCAGATCTGATTGGCCATGATTGAAATCAGCTGTGACACACCTTCTGTGTATTTCACCCACTTTACCACAGTGCCAGGCTACACCGCAAATGTGCCTTTTTTTGTGTTCACCAAATTACCAAAAAAGTTTAAAACACCTTTCTTCTTACATCTTACAAGAGTGGATGCGCCTCTGGAGGCAGAGAAGACATTACAGCTGACTCTTTGATCAGCGTGAGCATTATTATTGCTCCCCAACTGTTCTGAGTGTTTCAGTCTCTCTTAAGGTCTCTGCTGATCTCTCTCACTTTTCCTCCTTGATGCCAGCCTTTAGTCTTGCTCTGGTGGGGTTATATGCTTCCTTGTCACCTGACAGAAAGGCAGTAATTTTGGCTTTGGACAGAGCGATCACTCCTCCATTCACCCAGGCTTCCTGTTTGCAGAATGGTTTTTCTTGCCTTTGTGATCACCTGATCATCAGTGTCATTCATCATTGATGTAAACAGAGTCCAACTCCTCCGTAACTCGTGTTGGAGTCTTTTATTCCTTCAGCTGTGGAAGACGTCCACCCATTGAGTCGAAGAGCTTGAACCAGTATGTTTTAATGGAGTCTTATTTCATCCATTTTAATTTCTTAGGAGCGGACTTTAGCCAGAATTGTAGTGTAGGATTTATTTGCTACAGTCTAGATTGTATTATAATGGCACAACCAGTACCACTTTTTTAAATTATATTATATTATATAAATAAAATATATATTACGTAAAACATTACATTCTTTAATATCAAATATTCTTATGGTTCTAATAATTACATTACACTAAATGTGGGACTTTGAATCACTCTTGGTCTATTGCCTCACATAAGACCACTTTGCCTTGGGAGACCCTATCAGAAGCTATGTCCCTGACAACACAGCTCCCAGGATCAGAGGGACACTCAAACCCCTCCACCACGTTAAGGTGGTGATTCTTGGAGGGGACCCACCCACCTAACCAACTACCTACCTTCCTGTCTAACATTCCACCCACCTACTTACTGAACCAACCTTCCTACCAAACCATCCACCCTTCTACCTACCTAACAACCCACTTACCTACCTACCTTACCACTCACCTATCAACCTGCAAGCATACCCCCTTACCAACTTGACCACCTGCCTAGCTACCTATCTACCAAACCACCCACCCATCTACTTGCTTAACAACCCATTCACCTACCTACCCACTTACCTACCATCCTATCTACCTGCTTAACCATCTACCCACCTACATTCCTATCAAACTACCTCTAATCTACCTCCCTAACAATCCACTCTACTACAACCACCCAATCACCTACCTACCTACCTACCTACCAACCTAATCACCCACCCATCTACATGCCTAACAACCCACTCATGTACCTACCAACTTACTTACTTACTTACCTGCATTCCTAACCACCCACCTATCTAGTTACCTACCTACCCACCTAACCCCCACCCCTCTACCTATCTACCTACCTGTCTACTCTCTCTATTATCAAATAATATCATTGTATTATGTAATATATTGTATTACAGTGTATTTTATTTAGGGGGCTAGACACTGAGACATCTGGGGCTTCACCAGCTCTGCTGACACAAATTCCTGATCTGACGGTTTTCAGATGGACTGGCTGTTGCATAGGCCTACAGGGCTGAAAGTCCTAATCTGAGTCACTGTCATCATCCCACCATGGCCTCTTTGGGATCATCTCCCACTATCTCTTCTTGCTCCTAATTGTGGTGGAGCTCAGGCCAGAAGTTGATGGAGTCAGCTCTGTGGAGCTTTCCTCCCCTCTAGGAGATTCCTCATAACTCCTCCTCAGTTTTTGAGCGAAAGGTTGCTCTTCGTCATACTCCTCTCTTCTCCTTTTCCTGTAGGAACTGAGGCCAGAAGTTGACGGAGTCAGCTCTTTGTGGCTCTCCTCCTCTCTGAGGGTTTCCATGCAAGTACTCCTCATCCTCTTAGCAGGAGGCTGCTCCTCGTCACTTTCCTCCCAGCTCCTTAATCTGAAGAAGTCGAGGAGAGTCGCTGATGGAATCGACTCGTCAGTGTTGTCCATGTCTAGGAGGCAACTCCAAGTCTCAGATGCAGGTGATGGCAGATCCTCATAGCAAAGAGGTCTGATGGCAACATCATCATTTTCATCCTTGTCACTCTCTTCTTCATCATCTGCCTCCTCACCATCCTCCCTATCTTCATCATCTCTATCTTCCTTCTTAGGTGACATGGTTTCATGAAAAGAATGATCGCTGAACCAGTCAGGAAACTTAAGTTCCACTGTCGAGCCACCGCTGTCATGGCATAGTGTCCTCACTTTGATAGTCAGTGGGGACAGTCTCATCCTTATCCTGATCATCATCATCACTGATAACATTTACCTCTGCTTGCTCCTCATCAGAAGAGATGTAAATTGGGAGGGCGTTACCTTCGTCTTCATCGATGGCTCTGATCAGCTCAGAGATCCCGTCAGCTGCAGGATGGTCGACGATGTCGAAGACACCTGCAGGAAAAAGTTAAAGCCTGAGAAACCTGAAGTACCTCCGACAAAGCACATTATTTGTGACTAAATAAGCAACAATCAAAGCTAAAAGTTGATTAAAACTAAAGTTAAAGAAAGAAATCTATTTAATTACGAAAATTATAAAAAGCTTAAAAATAAAAGATTTAAATGCTAACAGTTTGCTTAAACTCTGATTTATCAAAATGGTGAGAAGACAACAAACAAAACACAAACAAAAATATCTCTCACGCAGTTAAGCAGTAACCATCTCACACAAACAAAAGTATGCATAATGCCACATTCTTTGTAATAAAATAAAGGTGATAAAGACACAGAAAACAGCAAACACTCATTTTCTTTAGCCCGACACACACTCGAACGTATGATCACAGTGGAAAATGCAGTTACCAGACGTGGAGCATGCAACGTCGCAACTTTGTAGGAACATGCTGTTTTTCAGTAATTCTTACCTTAACCTTATCTCAAAAAAATACATAGATTTGGTCCCACACAACAGGATGCCGTGCCTGGCCCCCTGTTGAGCACAAACATGACAGTTAAATCACAAACAAGACGAACCGGCTTTTTTAAGGGAAATTAAGATGACATCAAACACCTACTTACTAAGACACGTTTATAAAAACGGTACAGTTTTCTGCAGGGATCGAACAAAAGCCTTACAAGGAGGAGTAACATACTCTTTGAAATCTTGTGACAAAGGTAGGGAGATTACACAAAGTCTCTGTCAAACATCAAAGCACAAGTTCACTCTGAACCCAGAAAAGAACATTTTATCTGAAAAGTAAAAGAAAATCATCAACGTATCATCAACACAGTTTGACTTTTGAGGAGCCACAAGACTGAAGTCAAGAATATCCACTGTTTACTTTCTCATTAAATAAATAACAAAGCAGACTGCAATTTGTTCACATTTGTAAAATTTTATACATTTATGAAAACATAACAAATTGCTCCATCACCTACAAATATCCACAGAGGTGGACTGAGAACAAGTGACATTCAGAACAAACTTCAGGTATAATCTGTGTATGGGGACATCAAGAAGACTGATTACACACAGCGACTTTAAAGGGAATATTTGTCAATCACAGAGCATCGAGCCATCAGTGTGAAATACAGATAGTGACACATAAGCACAGTGCATCCCTGCTTACTGGCACATGATGGGAAGCTCCCAAACATTTGCATACAACAGAAAGGTTGAGAGCCAGAACGCTGAAAACTGTTTTCCACTCCTCTGAGAACAGTTTACAGGAATCTCATTCATATCACAGCTGTGCACAAGAGTTTTACAGATTAAATACCACATACTTTACAATCAATCACAAAAATGTAAAAGTAATGTTAACGCAAGCATCACAGTTAAACTTCATTCAGTCACATCAAATCTTATTAATGTGGAAGGAGACAATGACTGGAAAATGAATGCATTTTCATGACACTAAGTTAACTGTGTGATGAAAGGACGATGTCAGTCTCCAACACTCCTGGTAGTTTGCAATACACTGTGTGAAGTGTTCATATAATCGACCACTTTGATTGGCACAAAAGTTCATGCATAATTACGCACGCTGAATCTTGGGTACCTCGATCAGGATTAGGCAAAACCAACAACAGCTCTTCTTCAAAAGATCCTCTAAGTTTTTGTGAACACTCTATTCACTTGTTTTCACAGTTTATGAGTAACAAATCCCAGCTTGTGCAGGAGAGGGCGGCATCCTGGACGCAGGACGCGCACAGTTGCTTGAAAAAATTCACTAAACCACAGATCTGTTTTCATTCAGAATAGAGCATATCAAATTAAAGACTCCTAAATGAAATAATGACCTTAATATTAAACACAACAGCTGTTTGCCCAATGACAGTTTGACACTTGTAGGTTTAATTAGCTTTCTAATTCATTCAGTCCCATAACATCATGGATCTGACAATGTGTTCAAACAAAAATCTGTAAGTTAGTCCACAAATGTGATCAATTTTGAGCTTAAAATGAGCCAAAGTTCAACAACAGCTCTGAAAACATTTTAAAACAAGTGAGGAACAGGTGCTGCTTTGTTTACACCTGCACGCTCTGACAGAATAGTGTTTGCTGCTAAGAGTTCCATCGTCTCCATGGCTACAAAAAAACAACTTCAATGCATTTTATGAAAATGACCCAGTCGCCATCTTTTTTCCCCTAAACATTCGACACCAAAATCAACTAAACTGATCCCTTGAAACCTACATAACAATATTTTTTAAATCACTACACCATCAATAATACATTCCACACATTTCCAACAAATCCTAATACATTCAAACCTACAAATAACACACATGAAAAATGTCAAATATCACCCATTCTGCATTTCAAACAGACAACTGAATATTCCATTACTGTTCAACATACATTTAAAGAGTAATGTTCATATTTGTACTAGGACAGAACCCAACACACACATTTCAACACGTGATCACAGTGAAGAATGCAGGTACCAGACGTGACGTGTCACAGTTTTATGAGAACATGCTGATTTACATCAAGTCTTTAACCTTATCTTAGGAAAAATATATAGACTTGGTTCCACACAACACAACTCCACAAATTATTCACATTTGCAATATTATTCATTTATGAAAACATGATAAATCATTCCATCCCCTCCATCCACAGATAAAACAGGTCGAAAGGATTTTCAGCTCTGAAAATGACATCCACAATAAAAATCAAATAGATGTGAGGACGTTGAGAAGTCTGATTACACACAGAAACTTAAAAGAGAATATTTGTCAATCACAGAACATTGCACCATCAGTGTGAAAATACAGCGACACATTAGCACAGTGCAGCACTGTTTACGCTCCTCCTGCTGAAAACTGTTTTACATTCCTCCACGAACAGTTTACACGAGTCTTCTTTACATCACAAATGTCCACACGACGGTTTTACATATAAATACCACGTGACACGTTACTAATACAACATGATTCACAGGTATGTAAATGTATTAACACACTCATCACAGTCAAATGTAACAAAATCATTTAGCCGCAGTTCTTTCACAATTAATGTGAATGGAGACGATGACTGGAAAATGGAGACGAGTTTTCATGACAGTGTGCGGAATGTGTGTTTACAAGCTGATGTCAACAACCAACAATTTTTTAATAAGCTGCGTAATGTGTTTTGTTGGTAGCCAACCAATGCATGCGTAATTACGCACACTGAATTTTGGTTACTTGACTTGGATCAGGCAAAACCAACGACAGAGCTCCTCAAGCATAGCCTCTAACTTTTTCTAAACACAATAGTCACTTTTTATTTATTTATTTATTTTTTGACAAAACTGATGAGTCACAAATCACAGATTGCGAGGAGCAGCTGCTTGACAAAACACTAAACCACAAATGAGTTTCCACTCAGAACGATAAATACACAGGCCTGTATCAGTGTTACTGAATTAACGGCATTACAAGTTAAAGAGTCTGAAATGATGGTGAACTTGTGATTAAACAGGCCGACAGTTGTGGGTTAAATAACTTCTGAATTCATCCAGTCACACAACATCGTGAATCTGACGATGCGTTAAAACAAATGTCTCTTAGTTCGTCCACATATGTAACAAGTTTTCAAATTCAAATGAGACAAAGTTCGACAACAGTTACGAAGACGAAGTGAGGGACAGGCTCTGATTTGTTTACAGTTCCATCGTCTCCATGGCTACAAAAATATAACTTTAATGCATTTTATGAAAAATGACCCAGTCGCCATCTTGTTTTCCAAACTTTTCACGCGAAAGTTGACAAACTGATCTCTTGAAACCAGAATAACAGTATTTTCAAATCACTACACCATCGATAATAAATTCCAAACATTTCCCGGGAGTTTTAATCCATCCAAACCTACAAAAAGCACGTTTACATGCACGAAAACGTCGAATATTAACCAAATCTGTGTTTTCAAGAGTATTAAATAGCATTTTCTATTGCTTGTCTAGATGAAATCTAAACGGTAACGTTCAATTTAGCACGAGGAAGCTTTGAATGTTTTTTAAAGATGTCCACTCACGATTTAAACGCGTGGAAAACATGAAACAAAACGTCTTACCGGCACGATGATCCTCCAGGTCGGGCTGGCCTCCGCCATAACTGGACCAAAAGAAATCTCTCCTATGTTTTTTTTTCTTCTTTTATCCAGCAGGTCAGTTCTCCAAAAAATGCGCTTCTAGTTTTCCAAAGTCCTTCAGCTCTCCAAAGAGTTCAGCTTCGTCTCCGGGTTTCGCAGGTCAACTTGTGTCCAAGCTCAGGTGCAAAGGGGGGAAAGTTCACAGTTCTGCAGAATTTATAGATCCTCGGTCGCGCGTCATTGTTCTGTTGCCATGACTTCACATCTCTGAGGCTCCTTCCCGCAGCACCTGATGCGCTCATTCACAGTACGAGCTGCAGTCCACATTTTAGTGTGTCAGAGCACAAAGTTCAAACTCAAACTTACACACAGTCCGACTGTGTGTGTGTGTGTGTGTGTGTGTGCAGTCAGTAACAAACTTATGCACAGAAAATCTACAGTGAGTTGTGTGTGTAGCAGGCAGCGATTTTTCCTTGTTTTTTTTTTCCTTGTCAGCCATCAGGACTATAAAAATTAATTTTGTATATTTGTCACAAGCTCTTAGTTGGTTTCCCCTTAAGTTATTATAGATTTATAAAATATTTAAAATACATATCCCTCTATTTAATTTTTTAAAACTCAATCAATTGCTTTTTTTCATGTTTTAATCCGTTTATATTTTTGTCTGGTGCGGAAGGGACCTGCCAGGGGTGTTGCTAGACATAAAGCTCTACGGGGCACAGGCCCCCCATTAGCAACATCCCAAAAAAATGATTTAATCAACAACATCCTCAGCAAATTCACATGATCTTTTTTTACAGACTTTTACGGACTAGTTGGCTTGTTCATGTATGTTAGGACATCCTCAGTGATCAGAGTCAGGTCTCAGACATCAGATGAGAAAGCAAGAGGTCTAAAGAAATACTGTCAGGTCTAAGGAAATATATATATTTATCAATGCAGAGGGGACGTTTCCATGAGTGACTAACATGGTGTAAGTTAAAACTTAAGTTTGAAACTCATTACGTTTACTTACAACAACTAAAGAATAAAACTATATACTGTAACTACAGTCCTTTTTAGTTGCTATGTAATTTGCACATAACAGCCACAGTTACTTACTGCCAGCTGTTCATGTAGTGACCTAAAGTAGCACTAGCAAATCAAACGATTAATTTCATATCAGAAAGATTGATTGATCCAGTGTCAGTTAATGCAATTCCTCAGACTTGACAGAGTTTTTGAGATCTGATGCTTCCTCATCTGATGTCTGATGTGACTCTGACAGCTGAGGTTGTTCTAATATAAACACTGCGAGCTAGTTTGGTTATCAGGACTTTCCTCATTCAAACTTATCTCTCCTTTCTGCTTACCTCCTCCTGCTCCATCTAAAGAATGTTCTGATGTCCATCTAAAGGAGCCAATAATGATTTGGTCAAAATAAAATTATAGGTATTATTTAGAAACTTACTTTAGTGTCATGTTTTCATAGCCTACCTGCCTGACTCGCCTGCCGATACCTGGACTTACGTGTGCGCACTACAGTGGCTATTTTTAGCGCTTGTCTCACGTGGTTAGTTCAATAACTGTCGGAAAATTGAAATTCTGTCAATTTTTATTCCTGCTGGTTGGAATATGATAACTCGAATTTTTACTGGGGCACAGCAGATTTACACTGGGGCATATGCCCCAGTAAAATGGGTCCAACAACGCCCATGCTTCCTGCTTACCAACGTTACATAGTGAAGTGGAAATCCAGGTTGCAGAGTGACTGACACGGAGACACCTTTCAACTAATTACAAGTAAGAACAACAACAACAAAATGATTTTTGAAACTGTTATTTGACCATTGAATGATTACATAATTTTACTTTATAATACTGTTATCAGAGTTTATGTCACAATTTGGACTCTGAACGCAACCTGCTCACTGTTAGCAACTCTGAATGCAGCTCAGATCACTCACTCACTCTCCAGCCAATCACACACACCCGCTCTGCTGCCCTGCAGTCAAGTCAAACTAGCTGCGCTGGTCTGCTCACTGTTTGGCTCTTTTCTCACACTGCTCTGAGCCAGATTGTTTTTCTCTAGCACTTAGCTCCGGATTGATCACCTGTTTCCAACCTTGCCGGTCCCTAAAATCCACTCCTGGTCGACTGCCCAGCAACCAAACAGCCTTCTGTCCTTTCACTTCATACTCCGTCTCTGCTCGCCTGTGGCTGTTTTAGGTTCTGCTGCTTCAACATTGTCCAGTGAGTTCCTGGTTTTGAAGATTTCCTGCCTGTTTTCTCTGTGTGGAGTCTTCACCTGCCATCTTACCCCACAAGTGTCGTAGTTTCATTATGAAGAGGACTGAGAGAACGAACACCTGCCCTTCTGCGGATAGTGAGCTTAAACTGAGTGACTTTTTGTTTTTCTACTTTATTTGAAGCATTTTCAAAACAGTATAAACACTGTGTACATCATTTGAACAGCTCTGCAGCAAATGCACATACATTTACAGTAAAAACAATACAAAACTAATGACTCAGGTACTATTTACAATAAAAAACATATGTAAACATAAAAGATAAACTGAGTGAGTTGATCTGTTTTCCAATCAGTGCCATTCTTCCTTGTCCCAAGGAGAAACCTGTAATTTAACCCAAACCTGAAGTTAATACTAACCTGCTGCCTCACCGATTAAATGCCTGCTGCTTCCTGAGCTACATTTCCGGAGAAAGAAGATTGAAGTTATTGAGCTGTTTGCCTTTTTCACAAAGTGTGCATTAAGTCACTACCGACTTTGATCCATTGTTAGTTGTCCTGCTTCTTTGTTCTAAACTCACCCGTTTCAGTAACAATATCAATGGAGTTCTTAAATTGGATTTCAATAATACACCTTTCAAACTCAGCACACAGTTTGTAAAGTTGTTTCATGTTTCAAAACACAAGCGTCATGACATCAGCTCAAATTGCTGGAAGTCCCTAACTAGACCAGTGAGGACTTTATAATTTTGTTTTCACTGCTTAAAGTACTTAATCTAATCTCTCCACTACATATTTCCTTAGCTGGTTTATCCCTGTTAACAGACTAAATTAATTATAGTGATATCCTATTAAGAGTTGTCAGTTAACAGCTGATTACCCCAGCATTAAAAATACACCCTGAATTGCAACTCGCTGCACAGTTTCATATAATTTTTTATGCAGAGTTGCACAGTATTTTGTACCGTGCACAGTCAATCTGTGGTTGTAATTATGGTATGAAATTACATGCTGTAAGTCTTGTGTTCATACTGATTAACATTCCCTCTAAAATTACCCTCAATTAGACTAAATGCCTATTAAGGCATATCTACCCAAGGTAAAATGAAAGTTCTTCTTGAAGCATTTGGAGTATATTCATGGTCTCAGTCTCTTTTAAAAGTTGAAATGTTGAATGCCATTTCACAACAGTCAGAGTCAGTGTACATGCTACAGGCTGTGAGTAATATAAGTCAAAACACTCTGAAAAAAAACATTATTCAGCTGATTAGACTTTTTTTTTTTTGAATGGCTGCAGTCGACTAGGAATGGCAGTTAGTGCTTAAACAGAACAGCACAACGCACTAAAGTTGGGTTAGGCAGTTTATCTTGGTGTCAGTTTATCTTCTTTGGTTTGTCTTTGGTGTCATCGCACTAAAATTCTATTATGAAATTCTTTCAGCATATTGTAATTCTGGTGGTCTGAAAGAACTCTACACTTCTGCACCTCTCCGTGGCTCTGCATGCTCTGTAGTCAGGCTTGGCTCTGTATTCAGGGTTGTCACGGGGTATTTTCGGCCAATCACTGTAATTTCAGAAAGCATGTGTTCCCATTGGCTGCGACATGTGATGCAATTACAAGCTTATTTGGCTGTTGAAAACAAGTGCCACATCTTACGCTCTAAAACTCACCTCTGCCAGCAATACCAATGGACAACAGTGTCTGCAGTCAGCTGGCTTGAATCGAGCTGAGACGGACCAGTTTACTTTGTTGCAACTTTCCCTGCAACCGCTCCGTCTCATCGTGAATCTTTGGTGCAATTAGACTAATAAATGAGAGCGACAAAAGGCTCTCTTTTAACTTTTTGGTTGACAGAAATACTTAAATAGTATCCTTGTCTTCAGAGTTTCACGAGCTATATGAGGCTGTAGTCATCTGGGAAATCAATTGCTGCTGCTTCATTTCTTCAGCGTTGAAGTGTGGCAGGCCCTTCCTTTCAACATGAACTCTCTTTGGTTTTTTTCAGGCTGTGAGGAGGACATCAAAGCTTCTACCTGGTGAAATGTCAATCAAAAAGCTGAGCCTCTCAGAATCATGTTACAAACAAAAAGTAAATGTTTACAGCAGGTAGGGAGGTAGGGAGAAAGCAAATGCTCATTCATATTTTACCTGCACTGCCTAGTTTGACAGTTTGATCTGGTTTCTGTGATCTTGGTGCGTCTGGACGAACTTATTTTAGGAAAAAGATCAAGAGGTCACATTGTGTCAATACAAATTCAGACGTGGTGACTTGTCTGTCAACTGGTCGTGCCGCATCCATTATACAACCTCATATCCTTTGCTCAATAGACAATTCATCGGATCCCTAGACTCGAACCCAGGAGTCAGTGAGCCTAGCCCTGGATGTCCCGGCACCACGGCCTCACCTCAGCAGCCGGCCCAAGAAAAATCCAGATCCAGATCAGATCAACAGCAGACCATCTCCAATCAT
>JAQFJA010074057.1:0-11925 GCA_029874485.1 Naso brachycentron
ATTTGAGTCCAGACTTCTCTACCAACCTGCATATAAAACCTTTAACATGATTAGTAAGGTTTTTGGCTCAAAGGACAAGTACATTTAGAATTTACATGACATACAGAAGAAACATGCAAAGGAAGTCATGCATTAAAATGAACGATGAGAATCGTGCAACATACAGATGCATTCTCAGCTTCTCACTCGACTGTCTCAGAGGAGTGTTGCTTTCACGATTCTGTGGCGGAATGCTTGAGGCCATTACATATGAATCATGAGTGCAGAGCTCAGCAGCACGACAGAGCCACCAGGAGAGGTGTTATGTGACAGTCCACCTGTAAAACGTCTCTGCACGCTTGTTAAACATTAAGGTAGCTTAAGTATTTATCAGAGTAATTCGTCAATGGTCATCAGCAAAGAGCAGCCACATACAACATCATCTCATCTGTCTCATCAGTGAAGAGATGGAGGACTTGCTAGAGCTGAAGCTTTCACAGAAACCTCTGAGTGATTTTTATTCCCTAGACCTCCAACATGCAAATTTGCTCTGTAGCACATTCCCATCACCTTTCTTAAGTGTTATTTTAGCTGCTTTTGTTTCACAGCTGTCATTTCAATGTGTCACACTTATTTGCAGTGTTCCATTATTAATGAAAGTAAACATACCAGATCAAAAAACACAGTGCGGGTAAGCCGGTACGGACCAGGTGATGGTTCTATTCGGACCAGACAGATTTTATTTCCTCCCGATGGTTGTAGCTACAGACTGCAGGTGCGCCTAAATATGGCAATAGTTCACCGTGTGTTACAGTGTCTCTCTAAGGAGCCAATCAAATTGATTAGTTACCAGAAGAGAGATGTGAAAATAAGAAGACATGGCTTGAAAGTGAGGAAAGTTGATACAGAAAACAGAACATTTTAAAAAATGGCTGATGCAGACAACTAATTGTTTTTCATGGTAAAAGTATGCAATTTGAAGCCGGAAAATAAATATTGTTGAAATGATAATGAAATGTGTGGTATTAAATTTATTTGACAAACATAGAGGTAAGCTAATGAATGCACTTTAGACATTATAAGGCTTGGACCTTTGCTGGAAGGAAATTTCAGTGACTGGACCTCATTCAATTTTAGTTAAAGACCCCATGGCCTAATAGATCTTTTGTGACAGGAAAGTTTGAAACAGATTCAAAGAGTCACAGCAGCAGCATAATTTGACTTAAGCATAATGTTATGACTACTGACTAGAAAAAGAAAAAAAAAGACTACTGACTGAAAAATATTGACTTGACTGCCTGCCTTTGCCCTCTGGATTTGTTTGCCTGAACTTTTAACCCGACCGCACCTGTTTTCCCTCCTGAATCTGCTTTTTCATACCAGAACTGTGATCCAATATAAGGTGAAATCTGCTGGATTTAACAGTTAAGTCAAATTATTCACACAAGCAAACTACATTTAAATACAAAGAATAAATGATAAAATAGTTTTATTGGTGAAACGCTCAGTGCAGGAGAAGTTTTGCCATGAAAGTTCTTGTATAGTGTAGATAACAGCTTAGTTTTAAAACTTAAGTAGAATACTATTCAACCGAGCACCTTCTTTCATAGACCTCTTTCTTTGTTAGAGCCATCACTTCCACACAGCCAGTTCTCCAGTGAACCCTCTCGGTGACACCAGCCGTGGTTGCTAGGAGATTTGTGGCCCATTTGCAAAGACTATAGGTTGTCTTAGTGTTAAGCCTAGCCTAGGGGAAACCTGAGCATACCATAAAAATGATCCCAGCATTTCTCAAGGACAGCCAGTGCCACAGCAAATGCAGTCTAAACTGAACTGATTTATACATCAATTACAGGTAAAATTGCTGTCAGGGTGAGCATGGCGAAAACAAACAAAACGGTATGTAAGGTTACAAACTAACTTACCTAAGAGGGAAAAAAGGAAAAGGAAATACAGGAAGCTTACCTCCTTCACATAAACTGGAGAAAACAGGGAATCAATTAAAAAATGTTTTTTTTTTCACCCCTTCAGCTACCTAGGCTGTTCTTTTTATTAGATGTTTACAAGATGTGCAACAAAGATCAATCTAATGTCACTAATTATTCAGCGATCACTAAGCATCACAGCACAGACCAGCTCAGCACAACAGGACACGGGCATTCAAGCCAGGCAGAGGAGGAGTAGTAAACCTGCATTGGCAGGTGCCATTTTAAATCAATCAGTCTCTCGTCCAATCAGCAACCACCATCTACACAATACAGAACCAGGGAAAAAAAACATAGCTGGATGGCAGTACCACCCTCAGGCAGGGAGGCTGGAAGTCACAACAAATTCACATAATCATACACATTATGACTTAGGGTCATAACAACAGTTTCTTGCCCCTTCATTGGGAATTGGAAAGGCATGGTGGGCAGCAGGCTGGAGAGGACCAGTTCACCAGATGGACAGAGCA
Source organism: Naso brachycentron (assembly GCA_029874485.1). Taxonomy (NCBI): domain Eukaryota; kingdom Metazoa; phylum Chordata; class Actinopteri; order Acanthuriformes; family Acanthuridae; genus Naso; species Naso brachycentron. Next base: position 2,435 of record JAQFJA010074057.1, read on the forward strand.
GTGGGGCTCTTGGCAGCAGCCCATTAAAAAAGTACCAACTACAGCTGCCTCTTGTGCCATTCAGGCACTAGAAAGGGCAGCTGACTATTATCACTGTGAACTCCCTTCTAATTATTCTGAAAAACCTTCACTAGCCAACAACAGGTCAACTGACTCACTGATACCAACAACTGGCTATTTCCATGATGGCTGTTGCTGTGCTATTACACTGTGCTCATATGTAGAGCATGCCACACAGCCATCACGCTGTGTCACATGACGTGTGCAGTGGCTGTGCTACTGTGGGGGATTGGTTATCATAGGTCACACAGAGCCAGGCTGACTGACAGAAGTCAAAAGGCATCTATTTTGATTTGTCATAATGAAAAGGTCCAAGCCTTCAGGTGCACATTTTAGAAAAAGGAGAAACGAGGAGGAGCAAAATAAATCCAAATACAGCAGCATGTCGTCTTTTACAACATAAATGCGTGAGAGGACGTTTTACTTGTACTAGCTAGCAAAGATGAAATAAAGCAAAGTTAGCTAATAATGCGAGATAGTGATGCCGGGATAGCTTCCAAGGAGTTTATCAACTCAGGAGAGCAATAAACTTTGAGACCGCAGTGAAAATGTCGTTTTTTAAGGGAGACACCAAAAATATGAACAGAATAACAGAATGAGGCAGAATTTTTCATTAGATAAAAATATCTTGTGAATTTTGGAAGTCATTTGATCCGTATCTTTTCAATAAATTTGACTTTTTCCTCTTTTAAACACTGAGGTTATGAGACGTGCTAGGATCACACTGAAGTTGTTCAGCTTTGATGTTAGATTCCTTTATCAGCAGGGCCCTTGGCTATTAATTAATTATAAGTCATTTTTTAATTACTTAAAGAATTGACCTTGGACAGACAGAACATGTACATGATCTCTCGTCTGGATTCAACCATGAAAAGCTCTAAAAAACAAGGCTTTTCACAAATTGGGAGAGGATTTGTGGTCTGTGAGGTTTGGAGATTTTTATTTTTCCACATGAGCTGTCATGTGCATGATTGGTGTTGCAGTGTGATAAAAGGTCTAATATTACCTGTTAAGTTTGCAGATATGAAGCACCTAATGGATCTGGAATATTTATGCTTTTAACACCACTATACCAGTGACGTTACGAGCACATTGCTTTTCATCAGCGTTGTTATCAAATTGCGATTAGAAGCCTTTAACTCCCAGACAATAGACTATGTCTGTTTCCTCAAGCATAACGTTTGGCTGGCATCTGTCGCTGCAGCGTCACAGCCATCTTAATGGGAATAAAAGGACCTAATCTGGTTCACCATGATTGAAATCAGCCGTGACACACCTTCTAATTGTCTATTCCTCCTACTTCACCACTGCACCAGGCCGCAGGCGCGCTTGTGTCTCTATTCACCTAATTACCAAAAGAAATTACCACACCTACTTGACCTCCCTGCATCCAGAACTTATACCTGCACCTGCGCTGCTCCCAGATTCATGAAAACAGAGCCCCGACCAACTATATTTATTCAGGTTGTCTACAAGACACATTCAAGCTAGAATAACACTGTATCAGGTAACATCAGACTTTGCATTTTGAAAAAAGAAGATGGGAGAAATTGCCACTACCACCACTTTTACAGAAAATTCGTAAAAAGAAGATCAAGAGAAGGTGGGTATATTCCAAGAAAAAAAAAAAGTTTATATTGCTCCTGTTGTGCACTCTCCTCACTGGGAAAGAACTGTAGACTTGACAAAGGCCAAACTATAGATACAGTAGAGACAGCACTAAAGAAGACTGAAAGGAGGGGGTGGTGTGAGGAGGTGGCTTGAAGTCCTGACCAGGTTGGTGGCCATCATTCAATTGTTGGCAGATCGAAATATTGCCCTTTGGAGGACCACAGACATACTTCACCAACCAATAAATGGCAACTTTCTGAAAGAGGTTGAGCTCATGGCCAAGTAGAACCCGGTACTTCAGCAGCATGTTGCTGAGGTGGAAAGAGGAGCCATCCATACATCTAACTCAGGAGAAAAATAATAAAAACAAACTGATAGACTGTGTTGGTGGAAAGACTGTGGTGTCTATGGTTGATGCATTAAAAGAATCCAAATACTTTTCAGTCATTTTAGATTGCACCCATGATGAGAGCCACAAAGAGCAACTATAGGTGGTACCAGATGTATGATAACTATCGTATTTGTACGATAATTTTGCCCTCTGTATGATCAATAATGCCAAAAAAGCCGAATGTAGGATAATTTTGGCATGTTAACGAACCAACAACCAAACATTGCTTGTGATTTGAGAGCAATCACTCCCATCAGTCTGTCTGATACGGCCGGCCCTCACATCAGTGCTGGATTGACACGCCCTTAGCCCTGTTGCCATGCAGGTGCTGCCTGCCAATCAAATCAACACCTGATTCCACGCTCATGCCTGTGGCTCCTGACAGGCCATTAGAGCACAGCAGTTAGCAAAAAATTTGCCTTTTTATTAGGCCGTTCCTTTGTTCATTGGTTAGTGAGTTAGTTAGTTAGCAAGTGTGTTAATAAGTTAGTGAGTTCATTCAGTTGGGCTACTTTTAAGAGTAAATATGAGTACGGATAACGGAGGAGAAGCCAGCAAAAAACATAAAGAGGCCACGGACACAGAGGTGCTTAAGATGAAAAAACACAGAGCGCAACTGTACTGCTCAGCTTGGGAGTCAGAGCCCATGTTCAAGGGATGGTTGAAACCTTTTGGTGGAAGTGAGACAAAGGCTTTCTGTCACTGTTGCAATTTCCAGATGGCGTCGGAAATAACGGTTCTGATGAACCACGCTAAGGGGACAAGACACATGGAAAAGGTAAAAAGTTTAGCCTCAAATCAAGTGTCCATCGTGCAGTGCCTACAACAATCAAATGAAAAAGAAAAGCTGGAAACGGCAGTGAAAACGGCTGGTTGGGTTTTTAGCCAAACACAATAGTGCTATGAGCTCAGCGGACAATTTGGTGCATGTAATAAAAGACATTTTCAAAGACTCTAAAACAGCTCAGGGCTAAACATTGCTAAACATGTGATTGGAGATAGCTGTTTTGAGGACGTGTCAGAGATACTGAAAAAGAAAAAAATTCAGCATGCTCATTGACAAGTCAGCAGACACTGGCACAATGAAAACACTATGCATTGTTGTTTGTTTCTTTGATGATGGATCTAAAACTATCAAGACCCGTTTCTGGAAATTGGTTCAAGTATTTGTTGATGAAAACAGGCAGTTTGTCACTGGGGAGGCTACAGCAAAAAGGCTGTATACCGCAGTGGTAAAGTCCTTAACAGACGCTGAAGTCCTGCTGGAGAACATTGTGGGATTTGCCTCAGATGGATACAACACCATGATGGGGAAAAACAACTGTCTCTAGTCCACTGAAAGGTGACCTGCCGGGGATAACAGTTCAGCGATGCATCTGTCACTCATTGCATCTCTGCGTGAGTGCATCTTGCAAGCAGCTTCACCGAATGTGTGAGGATTTATGCAGGGATGTATATGGCTATTTCAAAAACAGCGCCAAGCATGTGACACAGCTAAAAGAGTTTCAGGAGTTTTGTAATGTTGAACCTCATAAATTTCCAAGCCTTCACAGACTCACTGGCTCTGTCTACACCAAGTTCTCAGGCGAATGTGCACACAGTGGGACGCTCTGAGGCTTTTCTTCACCAATCAATGGCTGGAAGCAAGATGGAATGCAGCAGAAAACATCTACAATGTGCTGAACAATGAATCATTAAGACTGTACTATCACTTTTTGGACTGGGTGCTGCCTAAGTTCACAGGTCTGAACGAGTATTTTCAAAGTGAGAAGGTGGTGATCACAACCCTGAGGAACAAGATGTGTGAAACGTACAAGGTCCTTCTTCTGGTTTTCACGAACAGAGACTATGTTCTCCACAAGAGCATCTCCCTGATTGATCCAAAAGACACCGCAAAGACCCTGCCACTCAATGCAGCGGATTTGGGTGTCGTTGTGATGCAGCGCCTCAACAGTAGCACGACGCAGCTTCCACGTGCTGCCGTGACAGACTTCAGGACAAGATGTCAGATGTTTTTAAAGGTTGCATGCCAAGAAATACAGAAACGTTTCAACTTTGACGACCCATTCCTGACACAAATGGAGTGCCTTACTCCCACAGTTGCGATGGATGCACATGCGCGAACACTGTACCCGTCCCTGTTCCCTTTGATGCAAAGAATGCCACGAATATTGGATATCAATGATACGGACCTTGTTCAGGCGATGGCTGATGAATGGAGAAAATGCCCCTGATGAACCTCCCTGCAAACTTTAAAGACATGGATATGGATGCGTTCTGGTACAATGCTTTACAACTGAAAGACATGGGAGGCGCAGAGGTCTTCAAATACTCTGGCTCATTTGTGCTTGATGTACTTGTCTTCCCCCACTCAAACACCTCATGTCAACGTGTTTTCTCGAAAGTGAACTTAATCAAAACAAAGCCTCTGAACAGACCGACACTCTCAATGGACTCACACATTGAGATATGTGTGAGTCCATTGAGAGTGTCGGTCTGTGGCAGGTGGATGCTCAGAGTTCACACCAACAAAAACAATGCTGAGCTCAATGACTGTAACCAATCTTTGTACAAAAAAAGCACTCTCAGCTTCAGCTGCATCCCGACCTTCAACTGCTGCACCTGCTACCTCAGTGACAGACAGCGATTTGGAGCTGGAGATCGTTTTCAACTGTTAGGTGAGTTAAGCAATGTAATTATTATGTAGTATTAGTGGCATTATTGTAAGTGTCTTCCTGACCGTCTATAAGCTTCTAAGATAACTCATATTGTTGGTCAATTCAGGGAACTGAACTCTTCCCTGCAGCAAAACACTGATGCTGTGTGGAGATGGAGTGCTTTTGTTTTGAAGGGTAATAGCGGTAGTAGTAGTTGTCTTATGGGTTGCAATTGACTGTTTTGTATAGCGCACAGTTGCTTTTTGATGAAATATGATCATTTTAAAGCTGCAGTATGATTTTGCTGTATTTTCTGTCTGGCAACACTGGCAACTATCAGCAGTAATTCGACTTGTTGCAATAGAGGACACCCCCAAATAAAACAGCACTTTTTGGGTTTCTTTGAGGCAGAAGTGTTGGAGAAGAAACAACGATACTGACATGTTAGGCTACACTATATTGACTATAGAAACAACCATAAAGACTTTGAAATTTAATTTAACACTTATGTTCAAATAATCATACAATAGATATAGTTTGTTGAATAAACATATTGCATGTGTTTCTTTAAATGCAGTTTTGAGCCTTCCTAGAAATGTGCCAAGGGAGAGAGCAATAGGCCTAAGAAAGCCTTGTCAGCCGTGCACCTGGCATATGAGTCACACACCATTAGGCAGTAAAGGATTCATTTTGAGTTTACTTCAACTGGCTCGGGTCAACTTGACCTGAGTTGGCGTGACACCAATAGAAACCTGCCAAAGGACTCATGGAAGTAGAGCATGAGGCCAGGGTAGTACAGCGTGACACCATTATCTCCCGGCAGAAAAGTGTCTCTTTTTTTTTTTTCTTTTTTTTTAAGTGGGCAAATACGGTAGCAGTAGACAGGGATTGAGAATAGAGTAAAAAATAGATGCAGAGCAGCTCAGATGTGGTCTGCTTCCAGAAAAGTCTCTCTTTTATGTCTGTGTTGAAGAATAAACTCTACTGTGTTAAAACCTTATTGAATGTTGGAAAAGAAGTTCAGTGATGTTCTGACCCTGGCCTGAATTTCTGTACCAACGGAAGAGTACGGAAAGCCTCTCAACCCTCATTCTCTAGAGACTTGAGGAGTTGAAAGTACCCTTTGAGGACTGTAGAGGGCAGTCTTATGACAATGGTGGAAATATGAAGGGAAAGAAGAAGGGAGTCCAAGCTAGACTTCTGGAAATAAATCCAAGAGCTTCACATGTGCCGTGTTGAGCACAAACACTGAATCTGGTGGTAGCTAAAGCACCTCTTCCGATGCCACTCACTACTTTGGCTGTCTGCAGAAGCTTTTATCACTCTTCTCTGCTTCCAGTCAAGGACGGTCCATCTTAAAAATCATGTGAACACAATACTGAAATCCTGGTCAGATACCAGATGGGAGAATCAATTCAACAGCGTAGAGGCTGTGAGATACCAGGCTGCAGAAGTCAGAGATGCACTTTAAGAGGTGAGGGACAACACCACAGATACAGCCATACACACTGAGGCACAATCTTTAGCTGAGGCAGTTGGATCATACCGCTTTTCTTTCTTCTCTATACGGTGGTTTGGTATAACATCCTGATCAAAATTAAGCATGTCAGGAAATTATTACAGTCAGAGGCAATGCAGATGGAAGTTGCAGTTCACCTCCTGAGTAGAACTGAAGCCTCTCTTGTCAGCCACAGAGGCCCTAGATTTGCTTCTGCCCTAGCATTTGCCAAATAAATGTGTGAAGAGATGAATATGGAAGCTGTTCTTAAGCAGAAGAGGCTGCAAAAAACAAAGAGACAGTTCTGTTCTCCTGAGGAGGAAGTGCCTGATGCACTACAAAAAATGGAGATTTCCTTTTTCAGTGTAGTAGTGGATGTCTCCATCACAACACTGCAGGAAAGATTCCAGACTTGGGTGAAGTAGAGGAGTTTGATGTGCTTGTCACCTTCCCTGACCTGCCCAAGGACGAGCTGACAAAACAGTGTGAAACACTCAGTAACACCCTGAGCTGTAGTCGGCAGTCAGAACTAGATGGAAGAGAACTGGCCTGGACTTGCAGACTTTCCAAGATTTGCCAAGAGCTAAGATGACCACCTTGGACCTTCCCAGTTTCTTGCAAGAGAAGAAACTGGAGGAAATGTATCCTAATATGAAAGTGGTCCCGAGACTGCTGTCACTGTTCCAGTGACAGTTGTAGCTGCAGAGAGGGGTTTCTCCAAATTCAAACTGATCAAAACCTACCTGAGATCCACCATGTCTCAAGAGCATCTTATTTACTCCTCATTTACTTGCATTAATAAGCATTAATCGTGGTTTTTAGGCAGGTCAGTTTTAACACAGCTAACATACCACTCTTTTTACCAATCCTGGGTAACTCAGTGAGCACAAACCCTTGAAAGGAGCCCAGCAAGGCAAAGAGATAGCTGTATGAATTAACAGGTCATGGACCATGATCCCACATGCATATGTCTTTGACACTCATCCTACTGAACAGGGCTGACGACACTCCAACACCACAAGCAGAGTGTATGTGGACCACAGTGGGAGGGTCTCTTCCTGACTGTCTGTAAGCCTCTAAGATAACCTCATAGAGCCATGAGGCAAGACACCCCTCAAGTAGGGCTTTACCAAAAAGGCACAAAAATAGCTGTTTCTCTGATAGGGCCATGTGTTCCATAGGGCCAATGAACTTACTGAGCATAACAGATGGACTTGTCTCCCTGTTCCCTACGTGGGGCGGAGACCAAAATCTCCAACTAAATCCCTCTCAGACCGAAATGAGCTCCTCATCCTCTTGCAAACAAAGAAGAGTGACTTGTTGTAGTTCATGCAAAGCAGCATGAACCTGGAGTGGATGAACAGGGCTCAGAACTCACTTTTTCTCTTAGCTGATGTCAAGCGGTGAAGCTGTCTTGAAATGGCAACATATTGAGAGAAGTGGAGACAAGTGTGTCACCAAAACCCTCATGGTTAGAAACAGTGGCTGCTGCATACACTTTCATAATGGCAAAAGACAGCTTATTCAGAAGGTACTGACAAGTGATCCCAAAGGATCCAACTGCACAAACCAGGTGGTCTATACTCTTAATCACACCAATGCTAAAATCTTAATCCTTTCATCTTCTAACAGGCAATGCTAGCTTTGGCCTTGTGCAGACAGTCCACCCAAAGGCTGTGCTTTCAATGTCCTCTAAAGTAAGGAGGCATGCTAGTGTCAGCTCCTACAGTGCGACCCTGCACCTGTAGAAAATCCAGGATGCTTCCACGTATTGCCGGGTCACTGTGAATGGAGGGCTGCGGCAAATTTTCTTGAGAAGTCGTCATCCTCTGCAACAGGTGGTATCATCTCAGCAATAGATTGAGGTGTCAAGTTTTCAGCAGGGGCATCTTTAATGGGGAGAAGGCTAGTGAGCTCCTGCTCACTCCCTCATGCTAGTGACCAGCATAAAGGAAAACTGCCCTTTTGGGAGGTTTAACCCATCATTCACAATCTCTAGGTAAGACAAGAACATAGATACCCTTCCCTTGTCTGTGCATTCAGTAGGTCGCCAGATAGCCACCTTGCGCTGGCACTTTTGCACATTCAATGGAAGTAGTGGGGATACACCATCCCTCTAAAGCTCCTAAATTTGAGGTGACTGCCACATCACGACTGTATGGTCTGACTGGTCACTGTAACCGTGGTGCTGTGACCCAGGTGCTGTATCACTACATCCAGAAAAGTAGTTCTTTGGTACTTGCTCCCACAGTAATAATGTGTCTATAGCATAGTTAATATGCAGGTCACAACATGTAGATGAAGGATGTTGAAGATTATCTGGGTATGTTTTAGGGGCTTTAGAGGCCGCTAATGGTGTATCCCCACTACTTCCATTGAATGTGCAAAACTGCCAGCGTGAGGCGACTATCCAACTAATCAACTGAACACATAGAGTAGGAAAAGGCATCTATGTTCTTGTCTGTCATAGGGATTCTGGATGATAGCAGTGGTCCCACCGAGCATGCAAAGCAGTCTTGACATCCTGATGGTTGCTCAAACCAAGCAACTCTTGAAGCAGCAAATCCGTTCTGCGGACCAAAGGCAGATCAGTGGTCAAACCTACAGTTGCTACAGGAAAAAAGGATTTCAATGGAGAAGGATAAATGCTTTTTGACTATAAGGGATGGATGTATGCTTTTGGTGATTATTAGTAAATGATCAGGAGTCCAACAGCAGGCAAGGCAAGTGGAAACATTCTGTACTGTACTTTCTGACACAACATATTTATACAGTATCTGCTGACCCCTTCAATTTTATATCAATGAAACCTGCATATGTATGAGGAAACCTTAAAATTTTGATGGGAAATGTTTTTCATTTCATATACATTATGCTGATAATTACTACCTACAAAAATATGGGAATTCAATACATATCAGAACCAACCTTATATTTTAACTACTTATAGATTCCTTTCCTATAAATGTGTATCGGTGTAGATAATGCCCACCCTAATTGGAATTAAACTGTTGATCCTTTACTATTTACAGCTAGGGCTTCTCTGCCAAATACAACACCTACAGCATAACGGGAGAACACAACCAATGAGATTATCCTCTTCAAGTTAGTGCAAGCAAGTTTAACAGTAGATCATGTAATCACATCATAAGAATAGTTGTTATTGGGCATGTATATTAATATGTGCAGCATAACTTTTGTACAAAGTTTCTACCTGACTGTGAAATGCATTGCACATCAAAGATGTATATGACTTTTTGGATGTGTAGGCTAC
>JAQFJA010074114.1:0-11914 GCA_029874485.1 Naso brachycentron
CATGCATGTGAGCTCAGTGTTCCAGATGTATGCAGGAGCAAATGATTTGCATATTTAATGAGCCCTCCAGTATTGAAAAAAAAAAAAAAAATCAAATAAAAATGTCATCACAAGAAAAATAATATTCCACATTTGTGTAGTCTGCAGATGTCAGGTGTCTGAACTAAAATAATCACATTAGAAGAACACACACACACACGCACACACACTTTCCTGTCCCTCTCCTCCTTTCTGTATTATCAGACTTCTCTTTAGTCCTCCTCATTCTCTCATTTCCCTCATCTTTCCCTCTAATTTTCTCTGTTCGCGCCTTCCATTGCAGGGGTGGCATTATGAACAGTTCAGAGGTCAAAGGTCATGTTTAGAGGAACGTACTTTGACCTCAGTCTCACCCTCAGTCCCTCTCGTCTGTCCCCCAGCAGCAGATGTCAAAATGTCAGCGCAAACATTTCAGTACTACTCTCTTCTCTCTCTGGACTCGCTGCACAAACATTCTAGATTGCCTTTCATCCCATTTCCTTAATTTGCAGCCCAATAACAACCTTCTCTCAATAACCTGTGTGGCATCTCTCTGCCTCCACTCCTGCTGCTCCTGCACACAGTCTGTCTCATGTTAACATGAATGCCTCCTTCCTCTCACCTCCCTCGTTCTCTCCCTGCAGTGATGGTGGAGGTGGTGAAGAACAGCTCCGCAGAGTTTCAGGGTTTCCTGTTACAGGCTCGCAGCAGGGAAGGAAACGGTGAGACTGAATCTTCAGTCTCTGACTATCAATGTCGCTTTGCTCTGTCATGTAAATACTGTCTGGTGTTGTGTCGAGGTGTGTGTCATGTAAAAACAGCGTCACCGCTGCAGCCAGTGTGATCTGTTTCCACTGAACGAGGGAAAAGTGATGGATCAGTTTAGTGATGGCACAAAGAAAAGCCTGATGGTGTGTTTGTCTGTGTGTGTGTGTGTGTGTGTGTGTGTGTGCATGCGTACGCGGTGGCATCTCAATATATATCACGACTGATCTTGAACGTTTGTTGTAAAGAAACTGTTCTTCATGCTGTCATCATTAAATAACTTCTCTTCTCCTTTCAGTTTTTTTTTTTGACAGTTACAATAGAAAATAGTTTGAATTCTTTTTCTTTGTCGTGAAAAAGCTTTGTGCACATAATGAGAACTGTGAAACAACATGAGATGGTTTTAAGAGGTGCAGATCCTGTGTGAAACAAACTCTTTGTGTTCTGCTTCAGTGTGGCCTGTAGGAAAGTTCACCGACATCGACACGTCCCTGTTTACTGCTGTGCACTGTAAAAACATGAAGGTATGTGCGGGTGTGAAATCGCATGTTTGGAATGAGTCAGAGTGTCTGACAGGCAGAGTTACAGTGTTACAGGTGCATCTCTGCGCTCACTGTTAGAGTCATGTTTACAGTCAGGACACATTTTGGCCATTTGAGCAATGCAGCGTCACTTTCCCTCACCACAGTGATGGACATCGTGTGTCTACAGAGCTGATGATGTGTTTGTTTCCATGTTGTGAGAACCTTGGTGTGTGTGTGTGTGTGTCTGTGTGTGTGTGTGTGTGATTGTCCTTGTGCAGAACTCATCTGTCAGTCAGGCTTCAGGAGCCAAGAGGAAGAAAGTCCAACTGACCTGGGAGGCTCCTAGCAACAGTAACTATGGAGATATCTACTTCAGGTAGACAAATCAGAGAGGGTTAAGAGGAAGTGAGACGTCTCACTGGCCAATCATTTCCTGTATCAGTGTCACATGGTTTTTCACCACAGCCCCGCCCCTCTAGGAGACAGGAAGCAGTCTTGTGTCCATTCATTCTTATGGGAGAAATTAACGTGATCACAGATTATGACCAATCTTTCACCCCATCATCACCAAGATACTTACTGGACCCATTTTTCACAGACACATATCTTCTGAACATTCTGACACAAAAATGTCATTTTTTAGACACACAAATCAAGAGAAAATTAACTTTGTTCCAGACCTGTCTCTGTCTCAGTAACACATTCTCATGAGATCTGTGAACCGCTGCTTCCCGCCTTGTTCCACAACGGACATGAACAGACATTTAAATGGTCTTATAGGTGAAACCATGAATTAAAAGTTCAAACAAATATCACGTGATGCCAAATCCATCTGCTTTAATCCATTCACACTATGTTATAACACTTTTAGATGAGGCGGGGGGATGGTGGTTCCTAACTGTCTCTGTGGGAGACGTGACTCCGCCCACTTAGGAGAAAGGAAGTGTTTGTACCATTTCACACCATTGGCACAGTGTAGAATGGGGGATCTCGTGTCAGTAATTAACTATCTTTGGACATATTCATACTCACATCAACACACACACACACATCACACACACACACACATCACAAGTAGAAATAATAGTACAAATACATTGTTACTGTACTTAAGTGGATTTTTCAGGAATCTGTACTTAACTTGAGTATTTTTATTTATGACAACTATGTACTTTTCCTCTGTACATTTGAACACAAATATCTGAATTTTCATCCCCGTTACATTTTCCAAACAGGCTCGTTACTTTAAAGAAAGAGAGGAGGTCCGCACACTGCAGCTCCCAATGCAGAGAAAATTTGTTCAAACAAACCCAACATAAATATATAAAACGGGAGCTCTGAGGGTCCTTCATATATTTGTAAATTTGTTAATATGTATGTATGTGTATGTTTATATACACGTGACCATGTAGGTCCATGTGTGTGTAGGTATATATATTGATATTATTGTTGTGACTTAAGCACCTGACGTGGCGTCTTGTACTTACCATTTCAGTCTGATGAAGAGCAGTACGCTCGAAACGTCGCTCAGGTTTGTTTGAATAAATGCTCTCTGCATTGGGAGCTGCAGTGTGCGGACCTCCTCTCTTTCTTTGATGCTTTTTGGTTCAGCACCTGATTTAAACTTTTTTGGATGTTCGCCTCTACTGCCTTTTATTTTGTCGTTACTTCAGTTAAGATGCTTTTTTCTCTCTGGCTGAGCTCAGGACGCTTCACCAACCCAAAATGTCTCTATTTGACATTCTGGGAATGAGACTCAACAATCAACTCATTTTCTGCTACGTTCAGAAACAGCTCAGACAAATCCCACTGATTCTGCTTTTAAGTTTTATAGTCTTTGCTTTCTATTAAAATGACGTGAGCTTCAGTCAGCTTTGCACAGAAATGTCCTTCAGAGGCAAACTTTTCACTTTGATACTCTGAGTACATTTCACCTCCTGTACTTTGTTACTTTGACTTGAGTAAAGAAGTTGAATCCTTACCTCTACTTTTACCAACTTTTTGTTTACCACCACAACAGAAATGGTCCCAAAAAACTGGACCTGATCTGACTTGAGTGTACCTGTTAACGTCAGTTCTCCCCTCACATCTCCTGTTGTTGTTGTTGTTGTTGTTGTTGTTGTTGTTGTTGTTGTTGTTGTTGTTGTTCTTGTGGTCAGTGCCAGTCTGGTCCAGGACTACACAACATTCTGGGTTCAGCTGAACAGCAGCACTCTGAGACTGGACAAAAGTGGAAGCTCTGCAGCTGGAGTGAGTATTGACTGTCTGACTGACTGTCTGTCTGACTGACTGACTGTCTGTCTGACTGTCTGACCGTTTCAGATCTCTCTGCTTCATGTTGAAACTCTGTTGGTAGCGCTGCCGCATAAAGCTGACATGTTTCTTTTCTCTCTCATCAGGCGTCATCAGCTCTGCTCATCATCAGTCTGTTGAGTCTGTCTGCCTACTGCTGACACACACACACACACACACACGTTTGTACTGCTATACTTGTGAGGACACTCATTGACATAATTTCCTAACCCCTAACCCTAACCTTAACCAAAACCTAATTCTAACCCTAAAACCAAGTCTTAACCCTCAAAAAGTCCTTTACAGGCCTGTCAGGGGGTGAGGACCGGCCAAAATGTCCTCACTTTCCAAAAAGTGACCTCACTTCCATGGTGTAAAACTCAAATGACTAAAAATTGGTTCTCACAAAGATAACTGTACAAGAGCGCACACACACACACACACACACACACACGACCTTTGGTTTTGCTATTCACTCAAGTGAACATCCAAGCAAACACAGAATCAGGCAACACCAATCACAGTTGTTTCCTGTTAAATCACTCACAAACTTCTGCATGTTGTTAAGACACAGTTTTAGAACCCCAACAGCCAATCAGCTTGTAGCAACATCACCTGTGGCTAAGAAGCGCAGCGTAGAGCAGCCAATAGAAACATACACACTCTCTGAAATGACCAGTGATTGGCGGAAACGTGCCTGTCACAGTGTCATTTTCCACAGCCTGAATGTTCTGTCAGACCGACTGAATTACAAAATGATGGCACCAAAAATAAACTAACTACCCCAACTTTAAGTCTTTCAGCCACTGCCCACGAATAATCACCTGCAGCAGCGACTCATGTCAGATACCGCACTTGCTGCCCACGTTGAGGCTGATGTCAGCAAAATATCGAGGTTGCTGCACACGAGCATCAGCGAGCGGCAGCAACCTGACGCATGTTGGCAGTGAAAAAGTGAAAGAGACTCTGAAGAGAGGCGATGTGGTGAAAAAACTTCTCCAACTTCAAATATTTTAGATGTATACATTAAACAGTGTCACAGGGTGTGGTATAAATTAGCCTTTACATAAAAACACAAGGATTATAAAATGTTTCTTACCTGTAATGATGTATATCCCAAAACAATCATTAAAAAATGTTAGAGGTGTCCTCTGTGGTCTACAGTGTGGTTTTCTCTGTATAGCACGTTTACAGAGAGGATATTTTGTGTCATGTGATCTCCAGGTGACCTGTTGTGTGTTTATGTTCAGCCTGTGTTTTGCTCATAAGGTTGTTGGTGAAAACGAGTGACGACTTTGTTAAAAACGTCACCTTCCTAAAGATAGAAGTTCGGTAACTGCATTGTGTAGCACCCTCTCTCTCTTTTTCCTTTGTTTCTGTCTCAGTGCTGCACGTGGACCAAGTTGGGGTTGGATGTGGACAGTGGTGCCTTTTTTTTTTTTTTTTTTTTTTTAAATGATTAACATTTTATTGGAATTTTCAAATAAGAAAAGTTACAAGCACACATGATAAAAATCTGGTAATGAAACAGTCAGCTGTACTGATGTCAGAGCTTGAGAGAGAACCTACTCACACCAACACACACACATACACACACGCGCACAAAGCAGCAAGAAAAACAAGAGAAGCATAACAAAACAAAAATAAAACCTAAACCAGGTGATTCCACACTCAGCAATGTTGAATTCAGGAAGACACAGCGCAAAGCTGTTTTCCACATGGAAACAAAAGCGAGGGAGTCCATGTAAATTGTATGCAAACAGTCTCGCACCCTAATCTGACCCCTGAATGCTGGAGGAATAGCGTTCCCACTTGAGATGGAAGCTTCCCACTCTATCCATAAGCCTGTATGTCAAGCCTTCTAGCGCTGCTAGTCTACCCCAGTGATTATACCACAGGTTGACAGAGGGGGCAGAGGAGGCCTTCCATTCTGAAATAATAAGTTTAGCATCAGTGCAGTCTGCACCCATTCTGCATTGGGGGATGAAAGGTCCTCCAGGGGTGACGGGTCACCCAGAATGTAAAGCCCCTTGGATAAAGGTACATCGCATCCTATGATATGTGTGACATTTTTATGAATCTGAGACCAGAAGTCTTGTATTTTGGCACAGCTCCACAACATATGGCCCAATGTACCCTCCCAATTTTGGCATCTCCAGCACTCTGTTTGTATTAGCTTGGCCTTATGTAGCCTGGATGGGGTTCGGTAGACTCTGTTCAAAATGTGGATAAGTCTAGTTTTGAGTTCTCTGGACATCTTCAAGTTTTGTAAAATCCAGCTGCATTCCTCCTCTGTGATTAGCACATTAAGATCTGCCTCCCATGTCAGTCTGAGGGCAGACACACCTTTTTCTGAGCATTTTAAAAGCATGGAACAATAGAAGGAGGCTTCATGTCCCTTGCCAAAAACTTTCATTATTTGAGTAAGAAAGCTACCTGTAGGGGGTGGTGTTGAGAGAGATCCAAAGGTATGGAGCGAGAGGTGTCTGAGTTGCAAATATTTCCAAAACTGATGTTGGGGCAGGTGAAATTGAGCCTTCAGATCGTTAAAGGACTTGAGCGTGCCCTCCTCACATAGGTCCTAAGGACTAAGATTCTCCTGTCAACCCACACTCTCCAAGAAATAGTGAATTTCCTATGAAAAATTTCCAGTTGAGCCATATGGAGGCAGCAGTGTGGAGGTAAGGGTTCAAATTAAACATGAGAGCCATCCTTTTCCATATCCACTGTATATGTCAGATGATGGGGTGGGTGTTTACCCCTGGTGACACCATAGTAGTAATGAAATGCAAAGAGGGGAGTGGGCTGCACAGAGGGCCCTCAGGACTAAACCATGGAGGCGGAGCCCAGTGTACCATATGTCTAAGGGTGGATGCATAGTGATGAAAGAGCAAATCTGGAACCCCAAGTCCACCTTGGTCTACTGGTCTCTGTAATCTTTTCAGGTTTTAAAATTGCTGCATAGCCTATCAAACTGCTTAAAGTATTTTTTTTGGGGGGGGGCGGCTTTTGTGCCTTTATATACAGGACAGCTGAAGAGTGGACAGGAAGCAGGGCAGAGAGAGGGGGAATGACATACAGCAAAGGGCCACAGGTTGAATCGAACCCAGGTCCCCTGCACGAGGACACAGCCTCTGTATATGGGGCAACTGCTCTACTGACTGAGCCACCGGGCGCCCCCTGCTTTAAGTATTTTAAGGGAATCTTCATCGGAAGTGCCTGTAGTGAGTAATTAAATTTAGGGGCACAATTCATTTTTATTACATTAACTTTGCCCCAGAGAGAGAGAGAGGAATAAGGGGGACCAGTGGTCTATATCGGTCTTATATTTATCCAGGAAGGGTTCAAAATTAACCTGAATCAGGTCAGACAATGAGAGGGGCAATATAATGCCTTGGTGTTTAATACCTGACCATGGCCAAGTAAAGTCACCAGGTTGGAAAAGGGTCTTAGGGCAAAAGGGTGTCAGAGGAAGTGCCCCTGATTTAGCAGTTTACTTTATATCCAGATAATAAGGAAAAGTAATTGATGATTTTAAAAAGGGATGGGAGAGAGCACTCTGGTTCTGTTGCAAGAACCAGAACATCTTCTGCATAAAACATCAGTTTGTCATTGCCATTGCCTGTTTGGATAGCCGGAACGTCAGGGTCTCTAAGAATAACCACTGCCAGAGGCTCCAGTGCTGAAACAAACAGCAGACTCAACTCAGTTTGACCCAGCTAATAAATTTCCCACTGAAACCGAAGGCCTCCAGGGTAGAGAACAAGTATTGCTACTTCACCCTGTCAAATGCCTTCTCGGCATCCAGGGAGAGGGCTGCTGCAGGGGAGGCTTCATTTTGGGAGGCCCACATGATGCCATCAGACGTCTAATATTATCAAAGGAGCTGCGAATTCAGACAAAACCTGCTTATTGGGGTGAATCAAGTTAGTGATCACTTTGTTTAGTCTAACAGCTGAGATCTTTGAATTTTACTGTCACAACTGATCAAACTAATTGGCCTATAATTTCTGTGGTCTAGCGGGTCCTTATCTGTCTTTAAGATAAGGGAGATAAGTGCCTCAGAAAGAGTAGGAGGTAGATTACCCTTATCCAGAGCCTCATTATACACCTGCAAAAGTAAAGGGGAGAGCTTCTCAGCATAGGCTTTATAAAATTCTGCTGTAAAGCCATCTAGGCCTGGGGCCATGCTGGATGGGAGACCCTTAATAACATTTAGAATCTCTTCTTTAGTGATTGGTGTGTCCACCTGGTCCTCTGACAAGGTGGGGAGACCCAGGGGAGTAAGGAACACAACTATTTCTTGACAGCTGCTATGTAATTCTGATGGGTAAAGTGATGCATAAAAGTCCTGAATGTCTCATTTATCTCAACGGGGTCAGATATCAGAGCGCCACCCTCTGTTCTCACTGCTGATATAGCACTCAGTGCCTCTCTCTGTTTAATATACCTGGCTAACATTCTCCCTGCTTTATCACCTTCTTCAAAGTGTTTTGCCAAGCTCTAAATGAGGAGAATTCAGCCTTTTGAGTCAGAATGGAATTAAGTTCATATTTGAGTCTAGTTAAGTTTGTCAAATTTGATGGGGACATGTCTTGTTTGAATGCAACTTCAGCAGTAGAAATCTTCCTCTCCAAGTCAAGTTGCTTAGTGAGGTTTGCTTTCTTTTTAAATGAGGCTTGCTGCATTATGTAACCTCTGATAAATGCTTTGAGGCCGTCCCATGCTACACCAGCAGAAGGTGCCGATGACAACTTTGTTTCTAAATAGAAATTTATCTGAGCCCTTAATGATTCCTTGAAGCCTTGTTCAAGAAGCAGACTTTAGTTGAGCCTCCACCTGCGAGACTTGACAGTGTTGTAGAAAGGGACCATATGTACATACACAGGGGTGTGGTCACAGAGGAGCAACCCTTGAGGCGAGAGTAACTGAGGAATTCCTTTCCCTCTACAATGTTGATGGGTCCATGTGGAAGACGGTTAAGAGCGAGCTGTTAGACCTCTTCAACCTCAACCCAGTTACTAAGGAACCACAAGACCACGGTGGCATTGTGGACATGGGGCTAATTTGGCGTCTATCCTCCCCCACAACTGAGGAATGTGAGGCTAGGAAGCGGGACGGCTTAGAGTACCACTAATGTGACTATCTGGACAAAATCTGTGCTGTCAACTTCTCACGCCACGCAAAAGCAACTCTCATCATCCTTGTCAATGACAAGTATGACCTTCATGATCGCAGAACAGCGAAATATCCGCACATCCCAAATGTTTTCCCCAAGCCCCAAGACAAATTCCCAGGACCTGCTGAGTTCATTGAACTCATGGTCAACTCAGGAAACAAGGTCAGACTGCAGATGCTTGTGAAAGAACAGCTAAAAGCACAAGTAGGTCATGTGCGAGGTGACATAGAAAACTGTGAGAAGGAAATGTCAACCAACCTGTGCACTGGTGTGGCAAATGGGGACTATGTCTTCAAGCATCCAGAGGCAGATACAATGCTGCTCTCTGCCTGTGCTCAGCTGAGGAGTAGGAACTACAATGGAACATTGTGATAGACAGTGAGGACACAGATGTGAATGTCCTTTTGTCTCGCAAGCATGCATTCATCAACTGCCGTAGCATGCTCTCAGAAGAGGTGGCAGGCATCATCGTACCTCTCCATGTGATCCCTGGCAGTGACCACACCTCAGGGTTCTATGGGCACGGGAAGAAGAAGAAGAGCTTTTTTGATGTTTATACTTTGTTCTTTTTTAAAGCCTTACATGTAAAACACTTTGAGCTACGTTCTATATATGAAAAGTGCTACATGAAGAAAATGTAGTATTTTTTACAATTATTAATGTGAAGACTGATCCAGACACAAGAAAGCTCCTGGGATAAGTGGGAGAGAATCTGGAGTTAGAAGATGGGGTCAGAGCTGATATGAAGGAATTTGTCCTCTCTATCGTCTGTGGTGAGAAGGCAGATGTTAGTGGTTAAACAGAGTCTGCACCCTGTGTACACAAATTGCCATTTTGATCAAAGGAAGATCCTTCGATCGTAACGTCAGTCTGAGACAATACAGCTATTGGGAGCTTGTCTACACAGTGTGCACTCTACAGAATGTTACCTGTTCTATGGAGATTTAGTGTTTATAATGCACCTGTTGTACGGAGTGGATATGCAAGCTCTTTTTTTTCTTTTTCAGATAGTGAAGATGTTACCTGTGCGCAGGCCAGCGTGTCAAAATGGCACAAATTGAAAAACAAGTGTACAGTCCGTCTGCCACCTGATGATGACTCCTTAAATCTTCATCTTAAAAGGACAAATCATATAGCATATTGCCAGATACATTATAATTTGTCTGAGCATCCCTCTACCATTGGTGACAGCTGGGAACTTGTTAACGGGAAGTGCAGGCCAGTGCGTTACATCTTTCCCCCTTTGCCCACCCAGCTCACACTACAGCACTATTCCGATGATAGTAGTAGTGAGGATGAGATCAGTGAGTGTGGAGAATCCACTGAGTCAGACGACGAGTTGCGTGGCCAAATCAAGTTCCAAATCCAGTTCAAATAAAGTTCATTTTAATTAAATTCAATTTAATTCATTCTTTTCATGAGCCACAAATGTTTAAAAATACTTTATAAAGCTTTCATTAAAGGCTAATATAAAAGCTCTGTGGAGATTTTGAAAAATTGTCCTTTAGATGCTGAAAATTGGCAGCCATCTTGGATTTGAAGGTTAAACATAGGTCAAATCATCAAAATGACATCATTAATGAATTCCCCAACCCAAAAGGACCCTGAAACTATGTATTTTGCAGCATTATAAACCAAACCATTGAAAAAGGTCATTTCCAATATTGCCAATGGTGGCCATCTTGGATTTGGGCCTCTAAAAAAAGTTGTCCGCATTTTCACAAGGGGCACCCTGGCCAAATTCATTATTTTACCTTCAGAGATGCCAAATCCACTGAGACATGAACCTTCGCTCTCCATGATCCTGGAACTGCTGGAGATGACCCATCTACCAATAGAGCTGGATACTATTGAGGAGATGGCAAAGTCGGAGACAGAAAAATAATCTATCCTGGACAGTGTGTTGTGACGTGGAGAGTAAAAGGTATAGTCTCTTGCAGATGGATTAAATAATCGCCAAATATCAACTAATCCAGTTATTTTGCACATTTCTTGTATAACAGATACTGATCTGTGTTGGCGCTGAGAGGGAGTACTGCAGTCCAAAACATTGTCCATAACCTGGTTAAAATCACCTCCCATTAAAATTGGATAGTCCCCCATTTCATTGAGTTTACATTCAAGCTGCCCAAAGAATGTAGGGTCATCATTATCAGGGCTGTATATATTAGTTAATATTACTTTATGACCCTGAATCTCAGAAAGAAGCAACAAGATCCGTCCTGTTTCATCCCTGCTTTCCCTGATGCACTTAAACTGCAAATGTTTGTGGATTAAAGTTAATACCCCCCCCCCATTGCTCCGGCTGCTCCCACATGCAGCAAAGACATGGCCAACCCAATCTTGGCAAAGTGTTTCTGATTCCTGTGCTATCAAGTGAGTCTCCTGGAGAAACACTGTATCACATTTCTTAGATTTAATAAACGTCATGATTTTTTTCCTCTTGATTGGGTGGTTAAGACCGCGAACATTCCATGTTATTAAGTTTATAGCCCTTCCCTGATCAGTCTGCATCATGCGGTTTGTGTGGACAGAACAACTGGTATGTACAGAGCATAACTTATCACTGAGATCAACGTTGTTGAGCAACAAACAGTAAGCAAACAGGTTATAAGAGTAAAAAAAGAAAGAAAAACCACATAAAACTTCAAAATATATGCTCTGTTGTGTCTATGAACAGTTATCACCCACTGGTGCTCAAAACATACCATACCTAACACAAAAAAGTCTTGGTCCACGACTCTAAACAGTCTAACAGTCCCTCAAGAGGGCAGTCACGCAGTTACAGCTATGCAACATTGAAGTGATGAGAAAGAGCTATAATATCAATACAAAAATAGAACAAGGGTCATTGATGGTGCACAGGCTAATGAATTATAACAGTGGTTAACAGAAAGTAGATTTGATTACTCTTCCATTCATCCAAAAACACACATTAAGCAGTTACCCTGAGATACCATATATATCTGTCAATGTTAGCGCCTTAGCAGTTATAGGTAAATAAATAACAAAATATAAATGTAAAATGTAACCATCCATCCATCTTCTTCCGCTTATCTGAGACCGGGTCGCGGGGGCAGCAGTCTAAGCAGGGATGCCCAGACTTCCCTCTCCCCAGACACTTCCTCCAGCTCTT
>JAQFJA010074122.1:0-11913 GCA_029874485.1 Naso brachycentron
CCCTCTGTTCGCTGATTGGCCCGCACGATTTTAGGCCGGAGAAAACCAAAGTGTGTTGAGAGTTCCCTGACTGTGTGGTAGCTTAAGATAATTAAGCCGACCACCAGTGGGCGCTAGCCCGGCTAAAAACTTTTATTCAAAAATATGAATACATTGTTGTGCTGTTTCCTTGGTGACCTGGTTGTTTCTGGTAATGCCACCCTCCACCAGGTGGCACTGTTGCCAAGGATCGCACTCTCCACATTCCACCTGTCCGCAAAGCAGTGGATTTTTTTTTCTGCTTTGATATTGGCTCATTCACGGACTAAACATGGCAAAGAGAAAACAAAGCTCATTTCTAACCAGCTTTGGAATTATTTCTAAAAAGCTTAACTGACCAACCAAAATGTAGGCGGCTGCCGTGGCGAATGTTCTCACTGGTCCATCGTCTGACCAGCTACTGTTTGTAAGACTTCAGCATAACACAGGAGCAGTAGGCAGGGGGAGACCCCCCACTGCCACGGGGTATTTAGATTTAGGTCACCGCATCAAGAGACTTTTAATTTTTTTAAGTTTAGACATTCTGCACCTGCTCACCAAATGTCATAATTCTTGGTGAAACAAACTGCACGGGCGTCTTCGTTGAAAATTTGTAGAGGGCGCTACTGAGGCATCTGTCACACTCAAGCCTCAGTCCTTTACGAGCTAGAAAAAACAACCTAAAACGTGCCTCCTGATGTCTGAGCAAAGGGTCGTGAATTTTCAAATATATCAGCACTTCACAGAGAGCTTCCTGTTTCATGGCGAAGGATTGTTCACCTTGGCAATGGTGTTTGATAAAAACTGAAAAGCTCCATAATAAAGCATTATCAAGGTCTCCCCTCCATTTCTAATCACATCTGACAAGGTTCAGTTCATCTAATAGGCCTTTTACTCTGGAGATGAGTCTCTCCTAATGAGGTCTGCCCGTCCAGATCACGTGCCGTCTCGTCCTTTCCACACGATGTCAGAGTCAGGGAACATGGTTGTAAACAGCTCACCGATGCCATCACTGCTGCTCTATGAATGATGTTTAGTCACCGTGTGTAATGTCCATAGCGCCTCCGCTTTCAATGCTGGCGTGGATCCAAACGCTGTGCGAGGGTCGCTCACCGGAGGAGCTGCAGAGGGGGTTGAGCTGGGGCCAGACTTTGACGCTCCCGCTCCTGATGTGCGACAATACTGCTCGATGGTGGGCGTTTGCTGCTGCCCTATTACGGCCGCTTTGTGTTTGTCAGACTTTGAATGCGACTGTAATGATTTTACACCCAACGTCCCAAGTTGCAGCAGTTTTTTTACACAAGTTGCAGAGGGCTTCATATTGTTTTTCAGCAGGCTTCAACCACGCACTGTTCTCGCTGTTCTCTGACCATCTATAATTAAACTTGCACTTAGCCATCATATGCAAGTCAGTGCAAGTAACACTGGGGTTCGTTTTTCTAAGTAAATACTTGCTAACACTGTCTTCTTCCGTTGTTTCTGCCAACTTCAACTTCCTGTTTGGCCAGCTAAGCCCGATAAAGTCCGACCGAGCTGCAGTTAACAGTAGTGATTGTTGGTTCCATGCTTGTTCAGTTTTGTAGTTTTGTTACAACATAATCAAAACATTTCTCGAAATAAAAATGAGACTGAACTTTGTAACTAGGCTATGTAAAAATAACGTTAATAACGTCAATTTTCATTTAAGACCTGCAAAATTGTATTAAAGATTTAAAAGAGACAATTTAAGACAATTTAAGGCCTAGAATGAAGATTTTGGGATTTTAGACTTTTTTAGACTTCTTAAAACTCCACTGACACCCTGAAAAATGGATGTTCATTTCAAAATGGCTGACTTCCTGTTGACTTCAGCAAAGGGTCTCAAGAGACTCTTTGTACATCTGGTAATCGCATGTCTAATCAATTTGGTACATGTAGTGAAAGCAGCCCCACCCTCTTTGAGCAGTAGCTTAAACTCACTACAGAGGAAATCATTGGTCGCATTACCTCACCGCGTCTCACGGCGACCGACCGCGTGGTGCGCTGCGGACAGTAAGTGTAACTCCGCCCCTCTCCCGTCAGCAGGGAGGTACCGTGCAGCACAACGGGCGCTCCTGTGTGAAGGTTGGCGGTCATGTAAGTTAAACGCTCACGAGTCTGCAGCGTTTGTGTTGTGTCACCTTCGACAGCGAAGCTCCTGCGCACAAGAAGAAGAAGAAGAAGAAGAAGATCTGCTGCGGGTCACGGAAGAGCTAAGAAACAAAAACAAGAACAGGTGGGTAAATAAAAGATGACCGTCTGCCGCTTTGTGTTGATAAATAAACAAACGGCGTCTTAATATATTTATCCTACACACTGACTCAGCCGCGTCCTGCACAGGAGCGCACAGCGGGTTGGATGTGAGGCTCTGTGACTCTGACGACGTGTGTTCGACCCTGCTTGTCGTAAATCATCCACATGTTCATGATGTCAGCGTCACAGTTATGATAGTTTGAATGTGTGTGTGTGTGCGCGCGCGCGCGCGCCAAATGCACCGCAGAGACAGCTGGGTGGCTGTGCGCACAACACGCAGTATGTCCGAGACGCGTCTTGCGCAAACAGCGTTTCATAAAGTTTTGTTGTTATGAAGAATGTCATGTGATGACACACTGGCCAATAAAATGTCAAATACGGAATAGGTCATGTGATCATGTGTCATGTTCGTGTCTTAACTTGCCAGTTAGAGCAACTAAGAACCTTGAACTGCTGAAGCTGCTGCAGTTTATCAATACATCAATCACAATTTAGAAGCAAGTGACGTTTTCATGACAAAAATGACGTAATTGTATAAAGTATAATTTCGAGTTTGGCTGTGAATGTCTGTAAATCACTTAGAGCAGCTACAGTAGCCAGGCTAATAATAACAGTGTTATCTAAGGCTAGCTGTAATATTTAGTACATTAGCTAAAAATAGTAGTGAAATTACTTTACTTCCATGTCAAAAAGCAGCATAAATCCATTCTTTGCACCCAAACAGCCGAATGACGCTTTGATGTGCCAACATCGTCAATCAAGTCAATAAAACTATCAGTGTATGTCAGAGCTCGTTTTAGCCCTCTGTGCAATGATGACCTAAAGACGATACCGGAGGGACCTGCCACCTTTTTGTTACACCTGCTCACAGGGAGAAGGTTCATGCAGTGACCGCCATCCACCTGTAGGGGTCAGCATAGGAAGCTGTGCTGCATGCCATTGGCCTCTTTCCAGTCTCACCACTGCTGCCTCCTGATGCCTCTGTGGTTGTGTAAAGAGAAAACAGGAAGCTAAAAGTGAATTCATAACTTGTTACCTGTGCTGATTTCTGAACCCTTGTTTGTTTCCCAGGCGCCATGTTTGGAGCAGTGGTGGTTGGCATCGGCACAGCCGGCTGTGTGAGGATCAGAGACATGTTGGCTCCTGTCCCCGGCAGTCCTGCAGAGAAACTCACCGTTAAAGGATTCATATCGAGGTAACACCCGAATGCTGCCCTGTGCAGATAAAAACAAGCCATGAACAGACTTAAAGGAGCCGGTGAGGCTGCAGGGTCCCCTCTGTGTGCACGTTGTGGCTGTCATGTTTGTGTCCATTCAGAATAAACAGAAGGTGTCCCCAAACCCAAGCAGAGATCTTCTTTTTAAACATTGTTTGGCCTTTTGTGCCGTGTGTCCTTGTAGGACAAATGAGGGATTGGACAGGAAATGGGGGATAGAAGGAGAGGATGACATGTAACGTGGAATCGCACCCAGGGCGGCTGCAGTGAGGACACAGCCTCTGTACATGGGGCACCTGCTCTACCAACCAGGTGGCCCCATGTACAGATATTCTGCATACAAGTCTGGTTCTTTGCCCTCAGATCTCATTTGTGCGTTGTGAGGAGAGATAGTCTGCTCGCCAAAACTGACAGTGAAACACGGACGGAGGGAATCGAAGTTTGGACTTTACGTCATGGAAGTGTTGTGAGCTGTGTGTGTGTCTGAAGAACTGTACACACAAACAGTTTTATGAGTCTGTTACCACGTATTTGGTCTTTCATTGGTGCTGTTAGTGCCTGATGTTCCAGCTAAGCTAGTGCTAATTTCTTGCCAAGCCTCTATTATAGACCAAAGGGACACACCTCCTTCAAATGTTCCATGCTCTGATACAATGCTGCTGCTGAAAGAGGAATCAGTGAATCACAAATGTTCACACACCAGTGCAACAAAAATGTGTGTAACTGATGATGATCAAGTGATGCAGCTTGGAGTCCTTAATGAAAAATGATTGCTTGCATTTGCCACATGCTCATCAGTGTGCAGCACTCAGGACCACTGTGGACATTTTTGACAGCACCCTGTGTATTTTACATTTCTCACAACTGCAGGTAAGATGTGTTATGTTGCTATGACAACCAGGACTCATGATAAGTAATAAATACAGCATCAACCACTGACTGGACTGGTAGTCGTCACTCTGAGTCAGCTCATGATTCGGCTGCTGCTCTCATTCACTGCAGCTGTTGGATCAGACCGCAAACCGCCGACTGACTGCACATCTCCATTTTTGTAGTTTACCAGGACAGTCCCAAAACACAGTACTGCATTAAGCCAGCCACACTACTTCTGTCAGTACAAATATAAAAACACTGTATGACTTTGTGGCTCCAGAGTGTCATTTTTTTTCAGTCAGAACGTCACACCCTTGGGTTTGCACCATCCAGTGTGTATAATCATATTAGGTGACAATGTCTTGATGATGATCTTCATCATCCTGACAGATGTTTGTGTTGACAGGAGAAGCCTGGACACTCAGCAGGGAGTGAAGCAGATTTCAGTAGCAGAGGCTGTGAGCAGAGAGGACATTCATGTGGTGTTTGTCTGCACTGAGAACGTGTCGCATGTGGACCACGTCAGGTAATGTACCAGACAAACCAAAGGCTCTGTCTTTGATCTGGGTCACATTAAATAAGCTGATCAGTAAATCTCAGCTCAACTCAACTTTATTTAAAGAGCACAACCATAGCTGAGACAAAGTGCTGTACATAAATAATCATAAAAACATAAAACAAACAATAAATCAATAAAAACAACAAAAACAAGAGCAAAGTCTCATGCTGGGTCAAAAGCCAAGGAATAAAAATGGGTTTTCAGAGTAGTTTTACAAACGGACAGTGAAGGGGCCTGTCTAATGTGCAAAGGTAAATCGTTCCATAATTTGGGAGCAGCAACAGGAAAGGCTCTGTCTCCTCTGAGCTTCCGCTCAGACCTCGGTACCCCCAGGAGCAGCCGATCAGCTGACCTGAGGCACCGAGCAGGAGCATCGGGATGAAGCAGCTCAGAGAGGTAAGGCGGGGCGAGACCATCTAAAGATTTAAAAACAAATAAGAGAATCTTAACAGGAGCCTTTGGGACCAAAATCAATAAATGAATTCAAAATAAATACGTTACAGTGTCTTAGAAAGGGGCTGGGCCACGAGTCCTGGAAGGTCTTCTCCTGCTGCTGGTAGCCAGGAGACAAACAGTCGATCTACGAGTATGTTTGTATTTAGTCTTTTTAAACCACTCTGAGGTCACTAACACAACAAAGACCTGAGAGGAAGACGTCTACAGGGGATGATGGCACAATTGACACCTCCGTTTGCTCCGCCCTCTAACGCAAACAAGCCAATCAGAGCGTAGCATCTGTCAGCTCTGACTGGAGTCAGACAACTACACGGCTGTGCTCCACTAAAACTCATGCAATCTTTTCAGGTTTCCTTCATTTTCAGGCTGGTTCTGTGGATTTCGAGCTCGTCGTGGTTAAAAGTGTCTGCAGCACTTTTAAAAGTGATGCTTGTTATTCAGAGAGGTTCAAAGGAGATTTACGTCCTTTACCTCTTTCCAAAATCAGACACAGAAAAGTGTAACGTTATGCTCTGGCGTCCTCATTCCCCGTTGAACCCCTCACAGTTTAACGAGCACAGCTAACGTTACATCTGCTTCAGTAAACCTTTGATGAACATTGAGGCCTTGTTATGTTGTTATTATTCAAGGATTCAAGGATTTTATTTGTCAATCCAAACATGGTATATGAAAGGGACAAAATGAAGAAAAACACAAAGACATCCTACATTCAATTAATAGTAATATATAAATAAAAACAAACTAAAAGTGTTGAGAGAGGAATGTTAATCGAATGATCAGAGACTACACTTTGAAAACAGAGTAAAAAAAGCAGCAGAAGAAAATATCATGGCTTCATTACAAAGTGGAAAATCTGAGATCATCTGGCCTGGTGCTGCAGCGGTAACATACTGCAGTTCAGGAAAACTGGCAAGAGATACATCTGTGATACATTCGACTTGGCAGAGGAAGAGGAAGTTTTAAATTTAGCTTCACAGAAGAAGAGGAGAAGACAAAGAAGGAAAAGTCTGAGGTCTGTGTGCACGATAAACCGCAGTGGAGAGGAGCGAGGGGGAACACGTCCTCAGAAGCTCTTGCCCCGCAGGAGCTCGAGCGTTTTTTGGTCATCTTAAAAATTTCAATGCTGATCTCACACATGGACCTTCGTCTGTCATTACCTTGATGACAGCTTTCGTTACAGACAGGAAGCTCAGAGTTACCGGCAGATTTGGTAGTTAAACAGATAAAAAAGAAGAAATTTACATGAAAGAACAAGTAAAGTGCATTACACATTTTGCATTGGAGACATTTATAACAAAGGCGGGGCTTACATACTGACATCACACTTCTCCTGTGTGTGTTTTTGTAAAGATGTGCTGCAGACTAATGGCAGTAACAGGACATGTGCACATGACATTGACATGTTTGAAGGCTTCAAGTTAACACAGTCAACAATAAACATAAACATAACAAAAACAGGACTGCAGTGACAAGTAGTTCAAATGTACATAAAAACATCAGGACTGTTTGGTGGAGGCAGCAGGTCAGGATCACTGGTCCACCGTTCGTTTGACACTTTGAAGGGATTCAAACCGATCATCACACTCCTCTTCTCAAACTCCGCTCCCTGTCCTCCTCTGCCATTTCGTCCCGCTGTATTTCCTTCACTTTTTCTTTTTTTTTTCCTATTGTTTTAGCGTTTTGTCGTACACTTGACGGCGATGATCACAGAACTTCGGTGAGGGCTTGGGAACTGACATCAAGCTAGCATATTAAACCACAAACAGACTGTCAGTCAAAGGTCACGATCAGTATTCAGATTGACCAATCAGAGGAGCAGAGACATCAGCCCTGCCTCCAAAATGTCAAAACTCATCTCTGAGCAGGCAGACAGCAGCTGTTTTTGAGACAGCATACTATACCAGCAGAACATACTGATTTGGTCAAAAAGTAGTGTGCAGTACGCTGTATGTAAATACAAGCCGCATCTGCAGTATGCCAAAAAATCTGCGATGGGTGTTGATTCAGAGGAAATCCCCAGAATGCATCTCACCACTGTACCTCGCCTACTGTTTCCCACAATGCAATGCGCTGCAACATCACAACCAAAACCTGGAGGGGCATTTGTTGTTAAAGTTCAAATAAAAAATAAATAAAAGAAAGAAAAAAATGCATTCTGGTAATCTGCCTGCATACTGCAGTGTGAACAGGTGGCATACTGATTGTTCATACACGATGCAGTATGCAGTGTTTAGTATGCTGTAGGTGGTTCTGAAAACATTGTGAATGACTGTTGAGCGGCGGCAACACGCTGAGGCTCTCGTGCAGGTGACGAGGTTGTGACTGGTTCTGTCACCGGCACGTGTTCATGCTGTTGCATTTGTGCGCCTGGTGAACAGAAAAACTCCCTCATGAGGATGCTTTCCTGCTCGCACACACCGTTCAGTGTGCTAAGGAGACACGACATAAATCTAACGCCATCATTTCTCCCACATTACGACGGAACGCATACATCACAATTTCTGATTATGATTCCTGTTTTTATTATTTTGACCAAGACATCTCCCTTCTCCTGTCTCATCAGAACTTTTCTCCAGGCAGGCAAACACGTCTGTGTGGAGTATCCCATGACCATGGACTACAGGGCTGCTGTGGAACTCTGGGATATTGCCCAGGAAAAAGGTGATACTGATAGAAGTAATATGTAAGTACTCACGTATGTTCCATGTGCAGGGAGGAAGGAAGAGTTCAAAGAAATGTTTTCACCGAAATGGAAGGTTCAGTTCAGGCTGGGCAACAATCACATATTATATTGATATGGAGGTGTGAGTCTATATATGGTTTTAGATATCATTAAACAGAATAAATGATGTTTTTCCTGATTTTTTGAAGGCTGCGTTAAGTAAAGTGACGTCATTTTCTCAACTTATCAGTCAGTTCTACTTGTTTTAATATTTGACTTCACCCACTTAGTCTCATATCTACATTAGGAATGATTATTGATCAAAAGTGAAATTGAGTTAATATTTTTTTAAAGCACCAACAGTCGTCCCTGCAATATTGTCACATCAGAGGGAATTTGGTCAAAAACATTGAAATGTTTGTTTCTGTCTTGCAGTTTAGAATTAATGAAGAGCTTTAAGGAGATTTAGAAATACTGAGTTATATATCGGGTATCAAGATACAGCCTAAAAATACTGCAGTGTAATTTTCAGCCCATATTGCCAGGCCCTCGGTTCAGTGCAGTAATTCATTGATTCATTGGTGAGGCGTGACCGAGTCGTTCTGAGAAAAATGTTTGAGGTGAAGATTCACGACTGAATCCATCAGATCAGCTCTGAACTACGACGACATTTTTACAAAACAGGCCAAACTGAGTTTGTGCATTTCGTTCTAGTGTGTCAGTAACAGTTTGTGTGTGTGTGTGTGTGTGTGTGTGTGTGTGTGTGTGTGTGTGTGTGTGTGTGTGCGCATGTCAGGAGTGATTCTCCATGAGGAGCACATCGAGCTGCTGACAGAAGACTATAAGCAACTGAAGAGAGAGGTGGAGGGGAAAGTCCTGCAGGAAGGAACTCTTCATTTTACGGGTAAGATCCAGGTGTGCGTGTGTGTGTGTGTGTGTGTCTAAACCTTCTATGAGTTTATGAATAAACATTTGTTAATGTCGGTGCTGAGAACTGTTGTGAGGAACTGACGTTCCGAGGTGGAAAGTTGTTCTAATACACTGCAGCAAAACTAATTCTAGGTTTGGACATCAAGTAAAAGTAAGATGTGAGTGAACAGAAAATGTGTGTGTGTTGTGAATTGTTGAAGGTGGCCCTCTGAAGCGTGGATCTGGTTTCCCGGCATTCAGCGGCATCGCTCGCCTCACATGGTTGGTCGAGTTATTCGGTAATATGTCAGCAGCTGCAGCGACCATGGAGGAAGACTCTGATAACAACTACAGCAAGATGACTGCGAGGCTGATCACTGCTGACGGCAGGTGAGAGACGGCGTGTGTGTGTGTGTATGTGTGTGTGTCTAACACAGATGGATTAAATACTGTTTAAACTGCAGCCAGCAGAGTGTTCAACCAACCCTGACCACTCACCAACTATGTTCATGCGTCAGTGACTGTTTAACAAGCACATCTGTGTTTGTGTATTGTGAAGTTCCTGAAAAAAGAAATCAGTGAATGTTTAGTTGGGGGGGTCTGCAGCCTCGTGGCTCTTTGCCCCTCTGCAGTGGCTCCCTGTGGCTTTAACACAAAATAACATAAAAATGAGCTACCGTTCTATTTTTTGACATTGTCACTGCTGTACGGTTAGAGCAGTGTTTTTTAACTTGCATGTTTCAGATGTGTCTCTGCTCCAACACACTTGTGTCAAATGAATGGTGTGTTATGAGACTTCAGCAGAGCTCGATGACGAGCTGATGATCAAGGACACATCGGAAACAGGACAGAAAAATACTGGAGTCGTTTTTACCTTCTCTGATTGTAAAAATGCATCATCACATGGAAAAATGTCTTTGCTTTAGGTTGTGATTTTGACAATGAATTGAATGAGCGTGAGCTGATAATGTGTTTTATAAACGGGTCTGTGGGCTGGATGCTACATGGCTGAGGACTAACTCACATTTAAATTGACTTTAGTCAAAACTAAATTGAAACCAGTTAGCATATTTTTTTTGCTTTTACTGTTTTAATGCTACGCTGCTGCGAAATGTTTGATTTATTGTCACAGCAGATTATTTTTGTTTTGTTAACTTTCACAAACACAAGAACTCAAAAATGTTTGTTCAAAGTTCATGTACTGTGCAGAGATAGCCCACTGTGCGAAAAATTAAGAAATGATCATTTAAGCCTTTAATAAAAAGTGATCATGTAGACTTTTACAGTTGTGTACCATCATCATGAGGCTGAAATATGTTTTGTGGCTCCAGACAGATTTTCTTTTGGTGAGGAAGGGGGTCAAAATGCTTCCCCCTGGTTTAGTGTTTCTCTTAACATGAAGCACTTTAAAGTTTAGAGGTCACACCCCTTGTTAAAATCTGCAAATGAAGAGTTGAGAGATGTTAACCTGTCTGAGCACTAAGCATCACAGATGATGAACACTTCCTGACAGAGTCCGCCCTGCGAGTGCGGCGAGTGGAGACAGGTCTCTGCTGAGACATGTCGGGGCGCCAGGAGCAGTCTTTGGTCCAGGCTCCAGGCACTTATCACCGCCACACCACCTCTCTTGCCTCTCCACCGGGGGGCTGCGGCTTTTCAGGCCGAGTGGTCACACGGTGCCTTTGACAGTGATTGTCTCAAATACCTGCTGATTTGTCTGAAATCCTGCAGTACACTTTCTCGGCTCTGGCAATGTAAAAGGTGGTCTTCAGTACAGTAGCATTATGAGAAGGGGGACGTTACACCGATGAGACAAAATCTGGAGGGTTATTGTGACGTGTGTAGACAACAGCATATGATGTCAGCTGGGTAAAGATTTGAAAACCTACTTCATCTACCTGATGTCAGATACCAGATAACCATTAAGTCATGTCACAGGAACAACATGAAAAAAATGTCGGGAGAATATTTAAAAGTGCACCATGTTGATCAGGCAGTTCAGCTGCGTGAAGGCGTGAGCGTGCTCAGTCTCCATCAGACTAAAACAGAATTACAAACCGAACCGTAAATACTCCTCTTTTTAAAGTGATCAACCACGTTACAGTCTGATCCACAAACGCAGCTCCTGAGAGAACTACCGTGAGTTCATGTGGTTAGAGAAGGTTGTTCACAGAAAGCAGGACAGCGAGCACGTGACATTTTCACATGTATGTCAGCTCCTGAGAGGCACGAGGTCACAGTCATCACAAGCAGCAGAGTTAACTCTCCGGCATGGGCACAAGTAACATGTCTGGATATTTTGAGGATAACAGGACTGATGAATCACTGAATCAATTAAATTAGTATTAATCAAAATCTTTGTCCTTTCAGACCTCTGACGTGGATTGAGGAACGGGGACCGGGCCTCCCCAGGGTCAAAAATATCAACTTTACTTTTGATTCCTGTGCTCTGACTCAGATCCCGCCTGCACCCCGGGGTGCCGTAGGTCTCTTCATGCAGGACCTGATCCATTTCTCCACCAAACTAGCCGGCCAGGTGAGTCCTGAGGAGCTCCAGAGAGAGAAAACCAGGATCCTGCACTGCTTGGAACTGGCAGAGCGGATAAAAGAACTGTGCCAAAGTTAAAGAGGACTCTCCATCATTTGATCAGCATGAATCTTGATCTTTAAATGTGGATCTGTTTTTCTGATTTCAGTATTTCTGACTTGGCCATTCACGAGCATTGACTGTCTTTAAGCCACTGTGCTGGTTTTGTTTTTTTGAGTTAGGGTTGTAAATGTGCTGCAGGTTTTCATCAAAACATTCGGGGAAACTGGACAGCATGCTTTGTTCCTCTTGTCCTCCAAACCGAGGGGGGCGCTGATGATGCTGATGATGATGCTCTGCTCTGCTGTAGATACACCTGATCCACTAAATGCAATCAAATGTAGCAGCTCTGCCATGACGTC
>JAQFJA010074202.1:0-11899 GCA_029874485.1 Naso brachycentron
ATAATCTAGCCTGGATGTTACAAAGGCGTGTATGAGGACCTCTGCATCTTTAAAAGAGAGAATAGAGCGAATCTTTGCGATCCTTCTAAGGTGGAAAAATGCAACGCGTGCCACTTCCTTTACATGGAAATCAAATGAGAGAGAGCGATCAAAAAGAACACCAAGATTTTTTACTCATTACCGTGAATAACATAGTCATCGAGAGACAGAGAGAGCTGATCAAACTGATGATTGGACGAAGCTGCTCCAATAAAAATCATTTCAGATTTGGCTGAGTTTAGTAATAGGAAGTTAGCTGACAACCAATCCCTCACGGCAGCCAAGCACATGTTTAGCTTGTTTAAGTCAGCTCCATTTGCAGTTGTCACAGGCAGAAAAATCTGTAAATTGTCAGCATAAAAATGAAGTGATAGTCGAAAGGAGCGAATAATCTGACCCAATGGTGTTAAATACAATGAGAATAATAGAGGGCCTAAGACAGAACCCTGCGGGACTCCATGCCTAACAGGAAACGACTCTGAAAAAATTAGCCTAATCCAAGCAGGCATTTTAGCACAAGCAGTCCTGTTAGCTGGCTAGCTCTGGTTGTCTTGCTGGCTGAGCTAGTGCGAGCTTAGCATGTCCATTCAGTTATGTTGTAGTTTTAAAACATTAAATCTGATTTAGACTGTCAAACTCGGATCATGACGTGGCTTTTCCAAGCGGTGTAGCCGTGGCTAGCTGTCCAAGATGGCGGACATTTTTGCACATACATGACTCACATCGACGCGGCACCTTCCTTCACATCACAGCTTGTTTTTGCTCTCTTCTCACTTTTGCTTTTTTCTTGTGTCTCTTTCCTCCCTGCTTTTCTTTACCAACAGTTCTCTTTTTTTCTCTTCTTCCTCTTTTCTCCTTTCATTTGGTGACCAGATTAATTGAAAGGACCGACAATTAAGCCCTGCTTAATGAAACACTCATGTACACACCATTTACCCGCTGCAGTGCACACACACAAGGAAATAGACACATTTACAAACATTCACCAAAATTTCAAATACACATGAATGTGCAACTGCAGATACATCCTCACATCTGCTAAGCCTGTGTGTGGCTGGAACAAAGCAGGTTTTTTCACACTCATGCACACAAATCCCAAATTCTCACAATGGGAAGCTCAGACAAAACCATGTCAGAGGTTGGTTTTCAATTTTGCTTTTGCCAAATTCCAACATGTCTCTCTGACCACTACAAAGAGACGAATGCAAAGAAATATAAAAATAATTGTTAAGAAAAAACTATAATGGATTGAACTTTTTTGGAATCAGGATTTCCAGGATTTTTTTAATACCCAAAGAGCAGCACAGGGATTTACCTTGCTTGTGTCTGTGTTTTATGTGTGTGTGGAAGGCAAAAACAATGTGTTTTTCTAAGTATGTGAAAAAACAATGAGTATGGAGATTTCTGCTGTTTTGAAATGTCAAAGAGAGAGAAGTGGATCAATGAAAAACGGTTGCATAGAGAGGAAATAGAAATGAAATAAAAGTCAGGAATGTTGAGTGGTCAGCTGATTCTTGACTTTTATTGACTTCAACCCAATTCTCCAGCTGTATTTAAACACACACACAAAAAAATTAAAAAATAAAAAAGGAAAGGAAAAAAAAACTTAAATCACACTACAACTTGATTTTTTTAATGCAGTTTGCTTTATTAAGGTTAAGTAATTACATTTTACAGTGTGCAGTGAAAACCAATGGCTTCCAAATTTTGAAAATTTTAATTGGGGGTGGCCAAATTAAAGCTGATGGTCCAACTGGGGCCCACTGTTTTTTGTTTGCTTGTTTGTTTTTGTTTTTGTTTTCTTTTCTGTTTGTTTTGTATGTATATGTCTTGTGCATATGTTTGATAAATTTAATTGTTATCAAAAAGCTTTGCTTGGAGAGTCACCGACCTGTCAGCTAACTCACAGCCAATTTCATTTCAAGCTATTGCTTGGATTTTTACATAACCGATTGTGATGAGAGCACAGGTGTCAGAAAGTGCAACAGTGACTTTTGTTTTTTTGAAGGAGTTGCAGAGTTGACAACAACTTTGGCACCACAGAAGAGCTGCTTAATTTCAGGAGGCCAAACGGTAAACAGGGGACACACATGTTTATTTAAGTATTTACCACTAAACTTTGACATGCTGTTTTGAATTACAGTGGATGGTGCCTCCACAATGACCAGAGAATGCACTGAGATAGCTGGTGAGGCTGTTAAAATGCACTCTGTTACTGTCCCATGACATTTTATGGCTTGTGACTTGTTCTATTCTGCATTTGAATTACAATCCTGTTACAGTCTGAAGAAAGACCTGCTTTCGTACTTTTAATACAAAATAAAACATCCAATCCATGGTAATTAACCACAATGTTTATTTTCATGAAATTTAAAGTGACTATGAGGAACTTTGATGTATTTATGAAACAGTCTCATGATTCCTCTGATGATTGTAAATTCAAACAGCAAACGAGACCCTCAGTGTAAAGTCTGCTGTTTTATGTAGTTAGTATTAATGCTCGTGATCTGGTCTGAATCCCTGCGAACTCAGACAAAACTATTTTCTTAAACTTTTGTTGTTCTGTGCAATGACAATAACATAATTGTATTCTCTGCGTACAGCTGTTAGTTTGCACCTTAGCATGTAACGTTAATGCAGATGGCTGTGTAACATTAGCCTACAGAAAACAGAGCTAACAGGTCTCAGGGGACATTACTGCCAAACAACTGGCTTACAACTTATTTCTCAGTCACATATAAATACATTACCTCATCACCATCCATCCTGCCCTCTCTCTTTCACTCGCTTCAAAAACAAATGCACGTGTTGCCGATGTTATGCTGAGTTCTGCCTGCCTGGCACGCACTGCCAAAGATCTTTACAACAGTGGGTGCTTGTGTCAATACTGCTTTTGTTCAAAGGGGGGCGCTAGAATCAACAGAAACTGAAAGTTCCTCGTAGTCACTCTAAAACTTAAATTCTTTGCAGTTCTTTCAGAAAATGCAGCTGCGACATGATCCTGTATTTTTCTTGATCCTGTAATCTCTTTTTAAACTCTTCAGAATAAAGAGAAACGGGCTGTAACACCTCACACAATGTAAAGTTTTTCCAAATTCTTGATGAGTGGATCATGCTGTGTATGCTACACTGCAGTTCTGTCTTACTCAGCCAGGCGCTGCTGATTAATTATTTCTCACCTTTTGGCCTCGCTGAGCCGGATCATGTTGTAGATATATACCCGGGGCACCTGCTGTGACCCCACAACTGAAACAGGAGCACCTTGGCTCTGTTCAGGGTCAGCGCTGCTGGAGTGAATTGTTAAATCACTTTGGCAGGTGTGACTTTGTGTGTGTGCGTGTGTGGTTGTGTGATTCTTTACACCTGCAGGTATTTTTAAGTACCGTTTATCTACGTGTGTGTTTGTGCGAGGGGTGATTGGCGTCAGTGATAAATCACTTCCTCCTCTCTCATCTACAAGCACCTCATTAGATTTGTCCTTTAACAAGCCAATCAAACAGCGGACTAATTAATAAATCATATCACCACGGTAACAGCAGGCACAGGTCAATGCTGCATGCTG
The DNA here is from genome assembly GCA_029874485.1 of Naso brachycentron. Taxonomy (NCBI): domain Eukaryota; kingdom Metazoa; phylum Chordata; class Actinopteri; order Acanthuriformes; family Acanthuridae; genus Naso; species Naso brachycentron. Next base: position 3,602 of record JAQFJA010074202.1, read on the forward strand.
GGAAAGAGGCATCTGTTAGATGTTTTTAGAAACAAGTGTATGCGTTTGTTTGTAGGTGTGTCTTTGTACGCGAGGTGTGTTTTTTCTGTTTAATTTTAGCTAAGGTGAACTTTTATGAGCACATAACCTGGTGTCATCTGTAGTGCACGTTTGTACAGTAACAGCAGTTTTAAAGCAAACTCACGCATGTGTACTCAATTATTGACCCTTTGGTGCCACATGCTAACTGTTTACAGTAATTACCATATTGTTCACCTCTAAAACTCATTTTTTATAATGATTTAGATTGTATAAAAGACAATGCAGAAGCATACCAAATAACTGTTATTGATTAATTGACAATATCATTGATTGCGTTATTTTGCAGTCTCCACACCACTGTTAAAAAAAAAAACACACACACTGTAAATTGTTACTCAGTGGCAAATTTATCATTATTATTATTATTATTATTATTATTATTATTATTATTATTATTATTATTATTGTTAATATTATTATTTTAACATTGGAACCATCACCTCCATGTTTATGCTTTTTTTCATATAATCTTGAATTAAAAATCAGTTTGGGGCGGATGGAGCTCAAGAATTAGTGCTGACCATCGACCAGAGATGGTTAATAAAAGACGAGATGTCGCACTGACTGTTCACATGGTTTCACCATGGATCCGCCCTATCAGGAGACTAGAAGCAGTCTTGAGTCTATTCATTCTTATGGGAGAAATGGACGTGATCACAGATTATGACTAATTCTTTCACCCCATCGTCACCGAGATACATATTGGACCCATTTTTCACAAGACATATATCTTCCGAACATTCTGACACAAAACTGGCATTTTTCAGACACACAAATCAAGAGGAAATTAACTTTGTTCCAGATCTGTCTCCGTCTCAGCAACACATTTCTGTGAGATTTGGGAACAGGTTCAGTCTCAAACGGACATTTAAATGGTCTTATTGGTGAAAGCATGAATTGAAAGTTGAAATTTACAATTTACATCAAACAAATATCACGTGATGCAAAATCCATCTGCTTTAATTCATTCACACGACGTTATAAAATTTCCAGACGAGGCAGAGGGATGGTGCTTCGTAAATGTCTCGATGGGAGGCATGACTCTGTCCACATATGAGACAGGAAGTGTATATGACATTTTACACCATTAGAACAGCGTGCAGTGGGGGATCCTGTGTTAATAATTGATTGTCTTTGCATTTACTTAAAAGAAGGCGGTTTGATCCCAACATCTTTAGTCTGCATTCAAAGTGTCCTTGCACAAGATACTGAGCACCAAATTACTCCTTGCAGCTGCTGCAGTGATGTGTAAATGTGTGAGTATGAGGTCCTGGTGAGCAGGTTGGCACTTTATAAAGAAATCCTGCTTTAGTGTATAACTGTGTGTGTGGCCGGGGCGAATGCCAACTTGTGTTGAAAAGCATGTTAGGTTGTGGGGAAAGTAGAAAAGCACTACATTAAAGCAGTCCATTTACCATTGCGTTTAGTTTGTAATTCGTCTGTTTATAATCTGAACTTTGGTTCATATTTGACCTAATGTTATTGTTTTCTCTCTGTAAAACCAAGGAGTCTGTGTGTGTCTGTCTGTATGTATGTGATCTCTCTGGTCTGCTGTGTCATGACAGCCAATCAGTGTTAAGATTCTCCTGACGTCACTGATGTCTTAACCTACTAAAGGCACTAATGTCCTGATGTGTGGACATTGAATCAGACACGGCAGTCAAAATAACTACTTCTGTGTCTGGACGCAGAACCTTATAGACCTTCAGTCGATGTTATGAACACAGACACGACATTGTTCAGTTGCCCAACATGTCTTGGACCTCCACAACTGTCCTAGAGGGACATCAGAGAGAACTTGAGCATGACCTGCGGCCTCAAAAACAAAACTTAATGATGCACGCTAATTTGTTGCTAAAAAACAGTAATCTAAGTCAAACATCATATTTTGCGGAGAAAATGTCCTCTGGTTTTCTCTCTGATGTTCAACGACTGTTCTGTCTGTCTGCAGCCTTTTATTTAGCAGAGCTGTCCCCAACAACGACCTGCTGCTGCAGCTGCAGCTTCAGTCTGCAGGCAGCCTACATGTTGCTTTCAGGAACCTCTGTGAACCACAGAGTGGAGGCAGAGCGGTCGTAGGACATCAGAGAGAAAACCAGAGGACATTTTCTCCATTTAATATGACTCAGTTTCACTAGGATTGCTGTTTTGTGCGAACAATTAACACGCATCATTTTTTGAAGCGGGTCGTAGTTGAAGTTACATAGTGTTGCTTTACTTTAAAAAGACCTTTTTCGACAGATTCGAAGCACTTTATGCACATTCACCTCAGTTGTTTTCAGCTAGCGGTGATGTCAGCAAGGAGCTCCAGCTCTCATGACTACACCGTTCGTCATAATGATGCTGTAGAACATTGCATATGATCGTAAATATCCTTATTATAAGGCTTAATGTGCAAAAAAAACCCTCCTTCTTTAAGTTGACTGCCAGACAGATGAACAAATGTTTATATTGGTCCTGTACCATCTTCCAGTGTTTATTAGCACGAACTCAGAGCTCAGCACATGAGAAGGGACAGAATATTGGAGATTATTAAATAAAACTTTTTTTGTTCCTGCTGTGCTGAATGGCAGCTGTTGAAAGGGGTTTTTGATCAATACCAGTCATTAACTATAGAAGGCTCAGCTCAAAACCAGCAAGGTGCCCTAATGTAAAAACTGTTGCATTTTGGATATGGACAGAAACTTGTAACTGATGCAGATAATCAAAGAAAAGATTATCACTGGGGAGTAAAAAACTGCTTGAATCTGGAAGTATTCCCAAGGGTGGTTTCCTTCTCCTAAAAGCTTAAATCATCTTTAAAAACATCTTTTGCTCCTGCAGCTTCATGTTGGGAGTGAATGATCCCAGTTCACGGCCACTCATGTTAATTAAGTTTCTTATTAAATTGGTTGGGCTGTCACCACATGTTTAAGGATTCTTCCAGTGTAGATAGATAGATAGATAGATTAATTGATAGATAGATAGATAGATAGATTTATTAACAGACTAACAGATAAAGGATTAAAAGACAAGCAAACAAACAAACAAACAACCAAAGCAAAAAAAATAAAAAGACAGCACGGGGTCACCTAGCGACCCCCATTTAAAAGGCACTTATACCAGTGCTTCCAGAACTGTGACGTGCAGCGTGTGGCACTGTACCCAATGTTTGTCAGGCCCGAGACAATCTGATTTTCTGAGGTATTCAGATGGCTGATGAACTTAAACATCATAATCCTTAAGACAGATTGGAGAGTGTTCACTCGAGCAGTCACAAACAATTCAGTGGCGCTGGTACATCTGGGCCTTTTTAACAGGATTCTCAGAGAGTCATTGTACGCCACTTGCAGTCTCTGGAAGCTCGCTTTTTTGTAATTTGTGCAGTAAGCCTTAAACAGAGTCAGCTTCACTTCATCAGAGCAACTACCAAATTTACGTTTCAATACATTTACATGCACATATAACATACGACACTGTCGAAAAATGTCCTCGTCATCAGTCTGCGTGTCAGTGATCACATGACCAAGATATTTCACCTGACTACAGGTATTTAAAACATGACCTGACAACTTAAAGTCAGGGAAAACCAGCCGTCTGTCCTCATTTGTTCTGGAGATCATAATAACACTCTTTGGATCATTGTATTTTATGTCGTGTTGCTCCCCATACCTGGAGCACACATTAAGGAGCTGATGCAGACCAGCTGAGCTTGGGCTAAGTCACACACAATCATCTGCGTGCATAAGATGGTAAAGAGAGCATCTGTGTTTATTCGGTCAAAAATCTCTGAGCGAGAGAGAATGAGAGAGAAGAGCCAGGAGTCGTGGAGACAAAAGTTATTACGCCTTGAAAAATAGTTTTTACAAGTGGTGTGTATACAAAACACAGTATCTTAGAGATAAAGCTATTTTTGGAAGGATGTGCAGGGTTTATATGTCACCATGTGGCTGAGGGTACAATGCAAGTTACCGTGTATGGTCCTTGAAGATTGGAGTCCAGGTTAATTTGTCGACACCCACCATACCAAACACACAGCTCTTGATGCTAACACTGGTCACACTGCAGGAGCAACTTGTGTTAGCAGTCCAGTCAACATTATTTATCAAAGAAGTCGTTCTGACTCAATGCTGCCGTCAGCAGCTTCCATGAACAGCAGGGAGCATTAAGTTAGAGATTAAGATCAGACAAACTTACAAATCACACTGTAAAGGAGATCCCCAGGTAATATAGTCTTGTGTGTAAAGAGCTTAACTCACAGTAAGATGTCAATTCACTGTTAAATTTTTGCTCTGCCTCTCTCTGCTAAATTTGCCAACATTTCTGCAAATAACAGTGCTGCTTCATATTTTATTAGTGAGCTCGCCTGCTTTTAAGTCAGCTCATGACACTTCCCTTTATTTTTGCATTCGTGTAAGAAGAAAGGAACGTCATCACAAGATCAAAAGCAGAAAAGGGAAAATTGGGTATGAATGTGATGCAAAGGGAGGAAAGGTAGAAATCTTAATGGGCAAACATTTGTTTTGACATTTTGTCACAAATGGCATGTGAAGCTTTTGCTTGCAGGAAACACTCTAATTGCACCACAAATATGCTGCTTTGTATGAGGCACATATACTTCCTGCAAGTAAGTACTTAATTTAAAAAAACAACAAAATATTGATATGCCCGACATGTTGGGCGTTCGCAGATCTTTTCTCTGAGAAAATTTTATCATCTGAAAGAGGTGCCAGTATTCAACATTTCTGTTTTGGAACTCTTAAAAGCATGTCATGCAGTTGCTGAAAAGCAAAACCTTGGGATTCATGGGAAATAAAAGCTGTATAGAAGCTAATTAATTTCTTCTGTATGACGCTGAACACCTGTAATTCAAGATTTTTATGACCTCAGTGAATAATAATCTTGAGTTTACTCTAAACCTGTAAAGAATAACATTCACGATACAAATGACAGAAGAATTGTCTCGTGACAGGGTGAAAGGTGCGCATCATCGTATAAATGCTCAGTGCTTTAGAGCGGAAGTGACCATTAGAGGCTCAATAGAGCAGCTCAGTCACTGGAGCTCTTTAACAACAACACAGCCTCAGCCGCTTCCTGTCTGTTACACAAGCCGCTGGGTGAAAAGAGATCAAGGCAGTCTGTTCAGAGAATTGCAAGCAGAGATAATGGGCCACTGAATCCTTCGAACTGCAAGCTGCAGACTTTAACCTGCCAGTTTGAGGAGACAGCGTAGCCCTGAGCCATTTTTCATATTGTGCGATTTAATCCTTAACCCTTCTGAAATTGAATGCTTTCATTTGTAGCTTCTTGGAGGGGATGTCTTTGAAGCCTTTGTATGCATGGCAGAGACAGTGTTGATTTTTATCTTTTTATCCGCTCCAGCTATGAGTAAACTATATCATCTTCGAAATCATTTACACGTTAAAACAACAAGGAAGCACAACAAGAAAGGTTCAAAACTTTAAAGACACAACCAACAGCAGAGATAGTTTTTGTAGTCTGCATCTTACACGTTTTTATAGCAGATAGTAGTTGCAGAAGTCCAAGTCAAGGACACATGCATCACTTAAAGATAAGGTGGACAGTTTATTTCTGGTGTCATGGGGCAAAATTTCCACAATAACAGTTCAGCATATTGTAATTCAGGTGTTTTGAAAGAGCATTAGACTTCTGCACCTATACTTGGGTCTGTGATCAGATCTTGATGGGACTTTTGGTCAATCATGGGTCATCATTTCAGAGAGCATGTGTTCCTATTGGCTGCTCTACACTGTGCTTTTTAGCCAAAAGTAACATCGCTAAGAGTTAATTTGCTGTTGAAACATGTGACATGCCTCATGATCTAAAACTGGCCTCTGGTGACTTGACAAGCTGAGTTGCAGGCAACACCGTCACCCAGCTTGAGTCAAGCTAAGACAGACAACTTCTCCTGCAATAATTTAGCCTCTTCATGAAATTTGTCTTGTAAACTGGCCTTAAACGAGAAAGCGACAACAAACAAAATGCAAGCCAACGCAAAAACAGGGAGGGAACGGTGCAGCGGAGTTGCTTTCTTCGAAGTCTCATACCACAGTTTGATTTCCAGATGTTGCTTAATCCAGCTTTAAATTCTGCTCACAAACCACTACAATTTACATCAATAGCAGAGCTGGTGTAAAATTCCAGTAAATGTTGCTGTTGGGCTTCTTCTTGTTTGTCATCTAATGCCTCTTTTTTTCTGCCTGAGGAAATTTAAGAAAATAAAAACAAAGAAAGCACTGAGACATCTCAATGCCACCATATAATTTTAATTATATTGCCATTTGGGAAAGACAAATGACTGACAATGTAGTAAATCTCAGTTCTTTGTTTTGTTTTACCACAAGTTCAAGTAACTATTTCTTGTAAGCTGGCTGGTAATAAATGCCAGCACTTTCCCTGAAAACCTGTTTTCCCAAGAATGCAAATGGACAGCTTGTTGTGAGGACTGTGAGGATGTCTCCTGGCTAATTTAGAATCAGACTCCCCTCTCAGTTTGTCTCATTTATACTCTCATTCCCATTACTCAGTGTCAGAGTTGCACCCTGAAGCTTGTCATTATCACAACAAACAGTGCAGAGTTGAACAAAGGTGCTACTTTGCTTCTTTTTACAACCAACTCATTATTCAGTGTGCCTTCTGAATCTGGACACTGACGTCAGGAGCCTCACTGGTTTTCTATTTGGGTTGCAGTGGCCTGATATCTGTCACTGTCGGCCATCACCCCCACAAGTCTGCCCTCACTTCATGTGAAATAGATTAAAGTACACAAGAGTCCCAGAAAAGACCAACACAGTTTGAACAAACAAAACCTGCAGAGATGTATGTGAACACTATTCGTGTGGCTGTATTCAGCTGGAATTATGAGCAGCATCCAACTCAAGCAGGAGAGACATAATTGAATAAAATGGTTTAAAGAGTAATTAAATTCATTTATGCATGGCAAGAGAGTATAAGTCTTTGCTGAATAGATTCAATCATGATGTTATTTTTTAAGAGGGCACTGATGCCTTAAAGTGGACAGGAAGATTCTTTAATGCAGTTTAGACACTTGTGAAGTACAACTTATAAGCTAAGCTTAAATCCATTGGAGGAGTGTTGCATTGCCCAGGTGTTGGGTAACACTAATAATAAATTAATAAAAAACAGTGTTTTTATAAGATATGAGCCTAAGTGAGTGGAAGATACTGGGATTATTTTTTTACATGCAAGGTGATATCATTGCTTTCATAAATTTGTAAAACAAAATGCAACACCTGAATACATGGATATTACATACTGGACTGTATTTGTATTTGAATGAACACACTAATGGCCCTGTGGCTTCTTCACCAAGGACACTTTGACATGCAGAGCAATACTAAATTTTTAAAATTATTTATTTATGTTGTAAATGCAATGATATCCAATACCAGATCAGTCCATTATCACTGATGCTCAGTCCAGCTGTTTGACTTGATCACAGACTAATATCCAATATCAGTATCAAATCTCTGCATTTAGTTTTAAAGTCTGACAGCAACTTCATGATTGGGTCAAAGAGGTCAAGGCAAAATCTGACTGGTTAAAAGGAAAAAGGAAACACACTCAGTCAGCTGATTAAGTTGGAAGCAAGAGAAAGCTGCATAAATGAGTCCCAAAACCCACAAATTAGAGACTGTTGTGCTTCTAGTGCCCACATCCTAAGTCAAAGGTTTTTTTCTAAAATAGGGTTATTGGTGAGATACCTAATATAAGGTGGTTAACACAAGCTTAAGAGACGTTTACATTTTGCTTTACAATAAATAAGCCAATAAATACTCCACTATTTTTAAAAAACTTTTACACACCTTTAAAAATGCAGTGGCTAACAAGTATTGAAAAGTGCTATACAAATAAAATTCTTATTCTTATTCTTATTCTCATTCTTACTAGTAGTAGTAGTAAGTGGCTGAACAAGACTACAGAGATGGTGTTGGATATTAAATGTCATTTCATTACTTTCAGAACACTGAATCTCATTCATTTGCTAATCTGCCTTTACAGCTTCCTTGTGCTCATTCTCACACTTTGCAAACTACTCTAGGCATTCAGTAGTGGTGTACTTCGTTTAGAGCCTCAGGTTAGCTTTTTTCTTTTGGTTATTGCATTTATGCATCAAAAATCACAACAGTGGTGTTAGTTTCTGAAATGATCTTGCTAAACAAAGCATAAGAATCCTTAACTCTTGATTGATACAAA